>SJYA01001383.1:83496-119878 GCA_006410615.1 Neotragus moschatus | reverse complement strand
GGTGGGTGCGCCCATGGTTCTGGACATCCCAGCTCGGATCTGGGGCTCCTCCTCAAACCACCTGCTAATACCTGCAAGCGCTGAAGAATGCTGTTTTGGTTTGCTGTTTTAGTTGTTTCGTTTGAGCAGTGGCCATTTTATCCTGGGGCTTCCTGGGGCTCCAGGTTCCCTTCCAGAGCAGTGAAGAAAGCCCGGGTTGACGTGTATTGTATTCTGCTTAGTTCCTCGGTCGTGTCCAGCTCTTTGCGACCCCACCGACTGTAGCCCGCCAGGCTCCCCTGTCCATGGGATTCTCCAGGCAGGAATACTGGAGTGGGTTGCCATGCCCTCCTCCAGGGGATCTTCCCCACCCAGGGATTGAACCCTCTCTCCCAGGTCTGGCCACCAGCAACTGAGTTACTTCCAGGTCACCCACCCAGGCCTGGGTCCTCACGGAGTCCTCTCTGGGCCGCCCCAGGTGATCGCCCATGACTGTTTCACTCACAGGGAAATTCACCCTGAAAGGAGGGCGATTATCTCCCCCTTCACCGACCCCCCCACTTCCAGTCAACCCACAACCTGCAACAACCTCAGCCCCCAAGTACTCCAACATCAAACACACGTGACCAAGGTTGACATCTTGCTCTCCCTTGCTCTTTTCGACCCAAATCCAATCTGGCCCCAGTCTGGCCAGTTCCCTCCTTGAAATGTCGCTGAGATCCACAATAATGTTCCATGAAGGTTGAGTCCTGAAGGTCAAGAGTGAGAGGAAGGGTGTTGCAGACAGGGAGCAGACTATGTGAAGGCCGGGACCTCGAGAGCACCCCAGGGTGGGAGGCGGCCAGCGGTCTGGAGGCCCTGCTGGACGGCTCACCGGGCCGCCTGACCTCTGCCTCAGTGGTGTGGGAGCCAGCACTGCCCTTCAGACACCTCGTCTCTCACCGGTGCTCAGGTCTGCCCAAGAGCTCTTGGAGTCCAGCTCCATCTCCTGTCTCCATCACTTCTTGGGGAGCAGCGAGCTTCAGAAGTGCCCTCCCCAGGTGTGAGCAGGACTTCCTGTGTGCACGCTGGAACACACTCTAGTTCCCCTCATTTGACACACGCCTGTGTCCCCTTTGCCTTTGAAGGCTGGGATCAGGCCACTGCCTCTCATGACGTAAGAGACCCAATCAACCTCTTCCACCTCGACCTCTCCCAGAACAGGCAGGTTTCCCGCCCCTCCACAACCATCCCCATGTGACCCCATCACAGGACCAGACTCCTTGGAGATGGTGCTCCTGGAGCAGCAGGGTGTGTGTGACTCAGTTGCTGGACAGGACGTGGGGACGATCACCAGTGGACAGGAAAGCTCGCTCGGCCTGTTCATGGAGAACTTTCGAGTTAGTGTCATGACCAGGAGCCGCCCCACCCAGTACACCAAAGCTTCCCACCACACGTGACTAAGCCTCTTCCTAGAGCCAGGCTGGGGGGAAGTCCTGGCCGGCGGGGTGTTTTCACCTCAGCTTATGTTCATGGGAAAGGGCGGCATCTTCCAACACAAAAGGCCGCTTATGGACAACTCAAGACCAAATGACGCCCACAGCCCAGAACTTGTCACTATGTGCCCATTCATACGCTTCCAGTTAAATGCAGAGGTTTTGGTAGCAGCCACCAGCCTCCCGACGAATGGCCCAGAAAGGGAGAGATTGGGCCTGAGGCTTGGGTCCTCCCATCACCATGGAGACCGGTCATCACTGGGTGGAAGCAGAGATGGTCATTGTCCTGATGTTTGGAGGGGACGGTCCTGGTCAGGCTCACCCTGGCCTCAGTGCCCGCCCTGCCTGGCTCACTTTCTCTTTCCCCAGCCTAGAAGCTTCTGTCAGTTCTGTAACGGTTTCTGAGGTTCCCTACACGAGCTCTTCCCCCAGCTCTGGGGTGGGGGACCAAAGGGCTCAGAGGCCGACCCTCAGATGGGAACTTTCCTCCCACCCTTCAGTGGCTGTGTGATGCGGGGCGAGTCCACACCCTCTGAGCCTGTTCCTCCTTGAAGGGAGGAATAACATCCAGGCTGACATCGTCACAGGAGATGAGGCCCCTGAAAGTGATGGGCAAGTTATAGAGCGCTGCTCAAATATCGGTTATTACCATGCTGCTTCACTGCCCCGAGGTCCCCAGGGGCTGGAATAGGAGCCTGTAACTTCAAGAATAATGGGAATAATGAACCATCATGAAGCGCTTACTGCTCTGAGGAACACCACTTCATGTGAGGTGCTTAATTCAAGCCTCTCATGCATCCTGCGAGGAGCAGTGTCTCCACGGACAGTTGAGGAACGGAGGGGTCAGCACGTGCCCTTGTGGGAGCATAGGTCAGTGGTCAGCTGGTGTAGATGCAGTCGCTGTTTGCAGAGTCCATCTTTCCAAGGCTGTTTGCTTACACTAACACCTAGCACGTGTGCACGCACACACACACACCCCTTCACTTCCCACTGGGGCTCACACTGGGCCAGGAGGTACTCCCCCAAAGTGTAGAGGCCCATCCTCTCCCAGAGGGTCGTGCTTGGAAGTCCTGCTCCATAACCTGGAGGCGAGGCCCGACCCAGGTGGCGGAGGGGACCCCTGGACAGACGCAGGATCTATCCATCAGGTCACTGTGTCAGGCCTTTTGTCACTGACACAAATTGTCACCAGGGAGTCACTCTCCTCCCCACCTCCCCGCCCCAGCCCCGGCCTTGGAGTGCAGACTCTAGGGGTCCCACTCTGGCCAGAGCTGCCCCCCACTCCACTGGGTTTCCAGTGCACCGCGGAGTTTACTGCCATCAAAGAGTGGGAGTGAGGATCGTGGCAAATGGTGCATCCACCCCCTGCCCTCCATCCAGTGGGGCGCTAGTCCACACCGGCCAGCGGCTCACCACAGCCTCCCGCGTCTCCTGCCGTCTCCTGCCATCTCCTCGGCCTCGCCACGCGCTGCCCTTGGGCTCTTGTTCCAGATGCCAGTGTGGGTGGCCCACGCCCTGCCAGTCTGCACTCCTCCCTGTTTAGAGGCAGCCCACCAATTCCGGGTACCAGTCACTGATTCCTCCCAGGCGGACTCCACAGACACTGGGCCAAGGACCTTCTCCTCCTTCAGGGGACATCCCAGCTCCGGGCTGCCTTCCAAGGTGCTCGGAATAGCCTCTGACCAGCAGGTAGCCCTGGGAGGCACTTGTGTAGAGGGAGACATTTCTACAACAGAACTCACCTGACCCTTTCTGAGGCTGTGAAATCGGGCGCATGCCTGAGGTGCCTCCGGGAGGAGGGGGGCTGTGTTCCTGATGACCACTCACTCAGTGCACTTTCCCAGCTGCGTTCATTTGGGGAGCTAATTCTGGCTGCTGAACGTCTTCATTTAAAATACACACATACATGTATTTTGTTCAGTGTTTTAATTAGGCCCAAAGGAATGTACTTTCAAATTTTGGTACACTTCATTTGTTATATTAATGAAAAGCCACTTTAAATCAAGTTTCCTGTTGATACTTCATTACGTATGCTGTTCCTACACATCTCTAAAGGAGATTTACGTTACAGGTAGTAACCACAAATACCGGCCGTGGACATGCTGTTAATTTAAAATGTAAAGTTTTCTTTTGAGGTGCAGCAGAAATATAGCGTCGCTCTCTTCTCCAGGGCCACTCACTTCCCTATGAAAATGACCCACAGCTGTCGCCCCATCCGGAGGCCCAACCTACAGGCAGGGATCTGACGTTCAAACCCAGGTTCACGAGAGCTCAGCACGGGGCCAGAGTATGATTGGAAGGGACAGGCCCCGCTCCTGACAACATGGGCAACCTTGACGGTGGCGCTGACCTTGCCCTGGGCTGTCGCTGAACGTTTCCAGGTGCCACACTGCACCAAGCAGTTCAGCCATATGCCACCAGACGGAACCCCCCCATCTGGTGATGTAGATGGTTCACCCCGACCCATATGGCGGAGGAGAAAGCTGACACGCAGGGCTGATGGACTGTGGAGTGAAGATCTGAAGCCAGGCCCGGGGCCCCTGACCGCCGTGTCCGGCCGAGAGAAGTGCTGCTGGATCCAGGCCTCCAGCCCCTATGTTCTTGGGGTGTTGCGAGGTAAGCCTGGCTTAGTAGCTGAAGAAGATGGTGATCAGCAAGGTCCCGTGCAAGGAGGGTCAGCGCTGTCCACTGCCTTTGAGCCAGCAGAGGGTAAGCGCCAGTCTAGACACTAACCCTTACTTCAGTGCCCACACGAGTTGTTCAATCACATCTCCCACCTCAGCGGGCTGAGAGCACCCCGCACAGGAACATGAAGCGGGAAGAGGACTTCTCTGGACTGCTCAGAATCCTTGGCCGTGTGATCTGACTCTGACCCCCTTTCCTTGCCTTTCAGGTGAGCAAGGCAATAGCTGGGATAACGGAGGCACAACCAGTAGTCCGGCCACGCTTCCTCTGGTGGCCTTCAGGGCCTTACAAACACCGACAGACGTTACCTCCAGGACCCTCGCGGTCAAGCTGCTATCATTACTCCTGTTTCACAGGTGAGTGAACCAGTTCTCAGAGAGGTCAAGTGACAAGCCCCATGTCACACAGCAGATGCGGGGTGTCAGGGGAGTACAAAGGGCCCAGCAGAAGCCCCAGGTCTCTAATGATTGACATCCGTGTTTTATAATTCCTTACTGTCACTGAGGTAGAGGGTGAGGAGTGTTATGGTTGACTCTTTTATCCTGGTTGACTTTTTAACATCTTATGATGGAGAAAGGAATTTCAGACAGTATTCTGCAGCTTAATTTTTTTTTAAAGAGAACTTTTAAGTGTAAGGCAAATATGTTGTTATGCCTGGCTGGATGGTACCATATACACTGAAACGGCCTCTTTAGAGAAAGTTAAGATAAATATGGCAGTTAGGTGACATAGCCCCCAATGCCCTCAACCCCCCCCAACAGAGGCAGAAAGGGCCAGACACTCACTTTCCCAGAGGTGAGACTCATGGTGCGAAGGAAGCCTGCTGGAGGCGCCTGGGAAAGCAAGTCGTCCCTGATCAGAGCAGAGACGTGCCCCGGGTGCCCTCCCCTGCAGCTTCTCGCAGCTTTGGGTCACACCAGGCGCCCATCCTGCAGTCTGAGGGCAGAGGAGGGGGTGGAAGGATGGAGGGGTCTGGCCCCCCTGAGTTGAGAGCCCACCCTGGGCCATGTCTCCAAGAGGACACGGCCTGTAAAGGGACAACCTGAGCCCTGGTGGGAACGTCTTGGGCTACCTGTGCCCACAGCACACCCCCTGTGCCCCATGTGCCCCCAGTGCCCTTGGAGCCGGGGCAGCAGGAAGCCCCCAGGAAAGGAGCTCAAGCAGGGCAGGCGCTGGGGGCAAAAGTGAAGAGGGTACAAGGGTGCATGGAGCTCAGGCAGGCAGGTGGGCACTGGGAGGGGTCTTCCTTTTGCCCTCACCCAGGCTTTCTCTGCAGACTCAGACAGAGCAAGTGGATTTGGAGCTGAAAGGTGGCAGGGGGGTGATAGGAGGTCTTCCAGGGCACACGGCCTGGGCTCAGGCCCTCACCTGGCAGCCTGGGATACGGTGGCTCCAGAGGGGCTGGGGACACAGCTCCAATCCCCCCCTACCTCCCACCACCCGCCCCCAGTGGTGGCGTGGGGCAAACACGGTGCCCTGCAGACACTCTTGTAGTGGCCCTGTATGAAAGAACAGCTCCAAATAAAAACGGCAGAGAAGGTGCAAAATGGAGTTACTTCCTGCCGTATCAGTAAACAGGGATGTCAGTCATCAGCAATTACAGCCACCAAGGACGGCAAGCTGGTGAGCCAGAGGAAACTCAGGAAGGACAGCACCTGTCATCGAGCGGTTGCCAGCCCGTAGCCACTCCCGACGGTGAGCCCCGAGGAGACTCAGGGCGTGAGCGCGCGGGACACTGGCCCCGGACCGCTGCGGCGCCTGTCAAAGGAGCGACTTCCGTGAGCCCAGACATCTCCCCGTTCGGAGAAAAGCGCCGAGTTCCTTAAACTGAGGCATTAAGGAAAACTGGCGTTCGGACTACCTGCCCTCTGTTGCAAAACATATAACCTGGCTCTTCCCTCACCTCCTCAAACCAGTTCTCTCAATATTACTTGAGATGCTGCCTTCTGGGCTGAAGCCCTAAAACATTCCACCAAATCAAACATGACTGTTTTTAGGTTCGAGTATTTTTTGAATCGACACAGTGAATGTCTGCTGGTGCAGGCCTCTGACTCCTTTGCCCCGAGACTTTGGTCTGGCTCCTCCATGGCTGGCGGGCGCCTGAGAACAATGGTGCTCTTCTCTGGGAGGCCCACGGCCTGTCCAGCCTTGTTCTGGGCCCCTGGCCAGCTCTTACCTGAGGTCTTTGACTGCTGAACCCTGGCCCACACCCTCGGGGCTGCCTCCCGTCTTGTCCTGAGACACCGTCCCCAGCACCCCATCCTGGGAGAGTCTCTCCTGGTCCACCAGACTCCTTGACGCCCCCACCCCCAGCCCCATCTCACTCCACCTTCATCAGGACACTGTGAGTCCTCCAAAGCCAGAGGGCCCTCTTTGTCCCCCAGTCCCTCATGTGTCCCATGGTGGCATCCTCTGGGCTTGACTTTACGTCACCTCCTCAGAGAGGCCCTCTCTGATACGCCGACATGGGAACCTCCTCTTTACCTTCCGTTGTGTCACCTCAGTATCTTCTCTTTGTCGGGTGCGTTCCCATCTGTAATTGTTTTATTTTTCCCTCGTCTTCTCGTTCACTGCCGTCCCCGCTTCACTGAGAGGCCCTGAGGGCAGCATCCCAGTTGGCTTGTTCACACTATGAGCACAGCTCCTTTTTTCATCCGTCTGCTATAATCTGCCGTGTGTGTGTGTGCTCAGTTGCGAGGCCATGTGCGACCCTTTGTGACCCCATGGACTGTAGCCCGCCAGGCTCCTCTGTCCATGGGATTTTTCAGGCAAGAATACTGGAGTGGGGTGCCATTTCTTCCTCCAGGGGATCTCCCTGACCCAGGGATTGAAACCACATCTCTGCGTCTCCTGCACTGGCAGGCAGACTCTTTACCACTAGCGCCACCTGGGACGCACATCACCGATCACATTTCAGGCATATATGGATAATACATAACATATATAATAGCAACACTTACATCATAGGTCTGTTACTAACAAAGGACCGACTCGCCTTCCTTGGACTCCCAGATCACTTTGCCTGTTAGTCTCTAACTTTGCCGTGATTATCGTTATTTGACTAACTGCTCTATTTTTCATAGAACACACTCCTGCTAGACCAGGGGCTCATCTCTGCTCCATGTCACCGCCCGGGGCCACCCCAGCAGGCACTCAGTCCTGCCCTGTTCACTGGACCTCAACTCTGGGTCCCCGTGGGTTTTCCCTGGTTCCGATTCACGGGCATCAGGAGGAGAGAGTGACGGCTTACTGAGCTCCTGCCATTCCAGCCACAAGAGCAAAGGACCCCGTGAACATCACCCCATTTAATCAGAGATTCATATTAGAGTTCCCATTCACAAACGCGCCCACCGGTGGTGAAAGTTTAATTTGCTTGAGACCTTTCTGACTCTCCCGCCTCCAATTATTGACATGTAAACCTGGAAAACTAGGTTTTCTTAAAGAATTATCAGAAAGGTCTCTCTCTGAGCTGACACTTGAGTCCCAGGTGTCGATAGTTCTGAACCTTGATAGTGACACGTGTTTGTGAAACTACCGGTCACTGAAACGACTCCAGATCTGGAGACCAGGGCTCTCCCTGCTCCCCCAGCCCAGCCTGCAGCTCTCTTTCCACACTCTGGAATGTGGGGGGCTGCCTCTTGGGGCCTGGAAGGGCATTTTTGTTTGCTATGACCCTGAGCTGCTATGACCCAAGGCATCCCCCGCAGGTCTTGCATGAAGGAGGCTTGTCTGGGGACCGAGGCCACAGGGGAGTGGCCTCCAGCCTATGGGGGTTGGCCCTGAGCAGACCCGCACTCGTGAGCCCTGACTCACTTACTTGTGTGCGTGCATGCTCAGTTGTATCTGACTCTTTGCGACCCTGTGGACTGGAGCTCGCCAGGCTCCTCTGTCCATGGAATCCTCCAGGCAAGAATACTGGAGTGGGTTGCCATTTCCTTCTCCAGGGACTTGCTTACTTAAAAGGTGCTCGATCCCCATGTCTTCAGCTGAAGGCAACCTGAAGCTAATGAAAGCTCACCAGCCCACTCCTCCACTCCTGGGCGTGCGGGCAACAGGCAGCGCTGCAGGAACGCCTAAACATTTCTCTCACCAGCGCCCCTCCCCGACAGGGCTGCAGCCATGGCTTCAGTTGTCACAACAATACAGCTGTTTTAGGTCCTCAGAAAACCAGCCTTGGAGAGGCAGCCAGAGACCCCAGGCCTCCGAGGCCGCCTTCTCTTGCCTCGAGAAGCATGCATGTGCGCACGCGTGTGTGTGTGAGGGTGGGGCGATTGTGCCAGGCAGTTAAGTGGTGAATTCCTGGACCATGTTTTCTGTTGACCTGGAAGCGCAGAGCATTGAATTTTCTGGCCCCCGAGAACCCCTATTTCAGGAGGCTGTGGCACCCGGCTCAGAGACCCACAAAAGACCCAGTGGAAGAACATTCTTTCTGAAGAAACTCCCTTGCACGCACAGGAGCCAGGCCTCTGAGGGCTGACAGGGCCGACAAGACCCAGCAGACAACGTAATGAGGTTCCACCTAGAGCCACCCGAAGCCACTGACACATGGCTTCGGGGACATGAGTTCAGCGGGCAGCTGCCCTGGCGTTCACGTGTGGGCATTACCTTAAAGGAAAGAGAAAGCAGCCCTGCTCACCGATCAATATTCACGTTTGTGTGGAAAAGCACAAATTATACGAACCAAGTGAAAACTGATAACCCCACTCCCTAGTGATGGAAATTGATAACACATTGCAGAACACGCTTCCAGATGCCATTCTCTGAGTGTGCACGGGAGCACATGGGCTTCCATTCTCCTGGAACCTGCTTTTCTTATTTAAAAATAAGTTCTTCCATGTCACAGGATTTAAATTTTTATGGATGTGTTATCATTTCCTCAACTGATAAGGGGTGGAGGCTGGCACCCATCAGGCATTTCTGCAGCAGGTAGAATTGCCCACACCCAGTGGAACTCAGAGACTTCAGCCTGGACCCTTTCCTCGGGGACAGACTGGCTCCCAGTCAGAACTGTGAGTCTGATCACCCACCTGACTTAAGTGTGAAACTCAACCCAGGCAGACATTTGAAATTCAAGTTTTCCTGGAGCTACGCTGATAGGTTTAGAGACCTGGGCAGGGTAACAGCAGAGAGGAAGATCTGAGCTCTTTGAAATGACCTTGGGGTTAAGAGGTTATTTGGTCCAAGCGATTCTGTTTCCGGAGAAGGAGACTGAGGTCAGGAATGGTTTTATGATCTGGTGGAGAAATCAACAAAGGATACAGAGAGAAATTTTCCAAAAGACAAAACATGAGTTAAGAACGTATTTTAAAATATTCAATTGTGTTCACAAAGAAATGAAAACCAAACAATAAAAGATCCTTTTTTTGTCTATCAAATTTAGGGGAAAAAGACAGAGCTGGCTGGGTTCAAGGAGCCTTTGTACACTTGTACACTTGGGATTTTCAAAGATGTGGTTTCCTCTGCATGTACCATGATAATGTGTCCAAATTGCTTTAAATATAGTCATCCCACTTGATACATTGTTTTTACAGGAATTTATACCAGGAATTTATCTTAATGAATTAATTAGAGATAGTCACAAAGATTTATCTTCCAGGATGTTCACTGCAGCATTTTTTATGGTGGTGAAAATTTGGAAAAGACATAAATGTCCAACAATAGGGGATTGGTGAAATAAATGGAGCCCTAGGCAGCCACTAAGATTCAAATTTTAGAAAAATTAATGACATGAAAAGGCTTATGATATAATAAATTTTTAAATTTGCTTATAAAATTGAACATTTTTTTTTCAAGTGGATATTCTGAGTGCCAGACTTACAGGTAATTTTTGTTCCAAAATTTTATCTCTATGCTCTCATGCTTTTCAAATTTCTACAATGGATGCATGTGTTAACCTCTTAAGGAAGGGGCACCAGAGGAAGGTCGGATTATGGCAGGGAGGCTGCAGGAAGTGAGGAAGTGTTGTGAGGTTACCTGCCAACTATGGCTTCTCATTAGCCAGTAGCTTCGGGGTCAGGGGCCGAGTCAAGGCTGTCCTTCTTGGCCCCTGGCACCCATGTGGTGGCTCCCAGTCTCTGCACCCAGGAGTTCAGCCTGCCAGCAAACCCTATAAAACAAAATGCTGCTGCTGAAGGCCAAGGGTAGCCTGCAGGCCTCAGTTGGCACCTGGTTTGCTAATAATCAGACCCTAGATGGATTCTGGTACATGTGGGTGGTTTCTGGCACTCAGTACCCCTTCCACGCTTCCACATGCTCTTATTCCTGGGACTGTGTAACGCTTTGCTTTTCCGACATCCCAATTCCTCCTGTCCCCGATTCAGACCAGGGAGAAGTGGATGGGAAGTACTTCCCACTGGGCTTTCCTCCTCCCCTTGTTGGTTAGACTCGCCCTCCCTTCCTGACACTGACCTGCCACCACCAGGCTGCTTGGAGAAACCGACCAGGAGCTCTGAGCAAGGGTGGAGGACAGGGCTCATGGGGGGCAGTAGACGGGACTCGGGGCCAGGGCAGCAAGGAGGACCCAGGACCGAGGCCGCTGGAGCCCGCGATGGTGCCACACGGTCCCAGCCCAAGCGGGGCCACCCTCCTCCGAGCGGCGGGGCAGGCGGCGCCCGGCTGAGGGCTGGCGCAGACGCAGAGCCTTTGGGGTAAGGAAGTGACAGGGGCTGGCGCAGCCGTGAGACTCCCCGTGGCATCGGCAGGCCTGGGCGGTGGGGGAAGGCCACACGGAGCAGGGCTAGAGAGGGAACCTTCCGAGGTCAGGGTCTTCCTAAATCGTCCGGTGCTAAAAACAGGAGGCCAGCTCCTCTGCTCTATCAGAAGCGTGTCCCTCAAACCCACTTCTCCGGGGTAGTTCAGTGGGGACGCAACCCAGACAGCGGGCGGCAGGCGCCGCGGGGGCTCTGGGCCAGGCGCCCACAGGCCGTGCCCACCCTGGTGCAGCTTTGGAGCCAGTGAGTGAAGCAGTGCACGCCCGGACCACGTGGGGACGCTTCAGGGGCGAGCGCCGGGAGAGGTGTGGCCGGAGAGACAGAGGAGGGCTGGAGTGGGGTCTCCACCGGCCCTGAGAGGCCCCCGCGCCCCGCCCAGCACACCGGCTGGCCGGGCTTTCCCGGTCTCCCGCGTCCCTGCGGCGCCGCGTCCTGGCTTCCTCATCCCCCACAACCCTCGCAGCCCCCGCCCGCAGCACCCGCTCTGTCCTCCTCCTCTCCGGACTGGCCATTCGGGAAAGTTCTAACTGCTTCGATGAGTCTTAGAGACCCGCTGAATACCTGGGCTCTCATTTCCTCAGTCTGCGGGCGGGGGAGGCCCGCGGTAGGACCAGCTTGCTCGGGGGGAACGGCGGGGGCCGATGACTGCCGCTGCAAAGTTGCAGGGAACTCGAGAGCCAGGCCAGCGCCGGGCTCTAACGACTGCCTGCTTGCTTCACTGTCAGCATCCTCGGCGGCGGCAGGATGCTCTCACACCGGTCTGTCCCACGTGTTCTTCAGACCACGACCTCACCTGCCGTCAGAATTCTATTCTTTAGGACTCCCACCCCAGGCCTTTCCCAGATCACTTGCTTTCCCCCTTTACTAGAGGACCCCGTTTCTTTCTGTCATCTATGCAATGTGTGCTTCTCTGGTGGCTCAGATGATAAAGAATCGGCCCCACAATGCAGGAGACCCGGGTTCAATCCCTGGGTCAGAAAGATCCCCTGGAGAAGGACATGGCAACCCACTCCAGTATTCTTGCCTGGAGAATCCCATGGACAGAGGAGCCTGGTGGGCTACAGTCCATGGGGCTGCAAAGAGTCAGATAGGACTGAGTGACTAACACTTTCACGTTCATGCACTCTGTACCTGCCTTGAGTCCTGAGCCCCATCCAGGAGCACCCCGAGCCCCCATTACAACCCACGCCACCCTCCCAGGGAAGCACCAGCCCTTAGGAGCCTTGCTAGCCTGAGGAGCTGTCTGGAGCATCAACAGAAGAATTCCTCGCACAATGTGTCCTTGCAGCACCCACCATCCCGCTGACCCCGTGAGCCCCACAGACAGGACAGCCGCAGGATGCCAGGATGCCACAGGGTGTCGGAGAAGGGCCACACGGAGGGGCGCATGCCGTTCACAGCCCACTGCCACACCGCCTCCTGTCCCCTGCCAGTGTCCCCTGACCGCCAAAGCCTTGGCACGAAGGTCTCAGGGTGAGGCCCAGCCCCCGTGCGTGGCTGGTGCGTTCTCAGCTCCCACCCTCCTGTGGTCCCCGCCCTTCTGCTGAGCCTGGTTGTCTTTCTGTGGATTCTATGAGTCACCTGATATCATTCTAATAGTCCCTGTTTCTGCTTGAATGAGTCCATGGTTTCTGCCATTGGCAAGCAGGGGTGAGCCACAGCTCCCTCCCAGGGCTGCTGGAGGCACTGCTGGCTGGAGGGGGCGCCCGGGGCAGACGACCCAAGGGTGTGGGGTGTCCCGGCACTACGCTCTCCAGTGCTGGGGCAGACCTCGCTCCAGGGTCGTTCTCCAGGTTTTCCTGCCTTTGGTATCGTCGGCCTGTTTGGTTCCTTCGGGTCACTGCAGACTCAGGAGTCACGGACGCAGGGGAGACTGTTTACTGCATGGAGCTGCACCGTCACCGCCCTCTGCAGTCGGAGGGCCGTTCACCGGGGCCTCCTCGGGAAGCCCGAGGCTGTTCCTCGCCTGCGGTCACTCCAGACCGGCCCTCTGGAAAGACGCCTCACCGTCAGCATCGCCCTCCACGGTCCTCCCCTGCGGCCCCCGCCCTCCTCTGAGCAGGGCCGGGCAGGCAGACCCTGTGCGCTTCCAGCAGCTGGAGGGAAGGGCCTCTGTTCTGGGGGAAACCAGGGAAAAGCCCCGCTCGGCAATGGCCATGTGATGCCTTTGAAGAAAGAGGGAACGTTGCTTTTCCCCTCTGTAGCAGTAAGCTCAATAAATAAACGATAAGCTCATGAGAAAGCACACAGCTATGAGTGCAGCTCTCCCCCCTCTCTTGAGCAAGATTTCCATGNCCCAGCTTCCCCTCTCCCGCCCCCAGCTTCTGCTCTTCCTCCCCAGCTTCTCCGTTCAGTGCTCTCCTTCTGAGTCCCGAGCCCGGCCCTCACGTGTTCCCAGTCAGCACACTCCCCTGGGATCCACCCAACCCCCTCTATGCACATGACACCCAGATCTTCATGCCAGCCTCTGTGTAGGCACTGGATTCCGTGTGCGGCTACCCTGGGCCATTCCGTAAGCACCACAAGGTCAAGAAGCCCCTGCATTCATTTCCTGTAGCTGCTCTCACCAGCCTTCAGCACTGCTCGCTGGAATACTGCAAAACTGCTAAGCTGAGCTCCAGTTTCACCAAGTCCTTCATACCCAGCTTTCTCAGGGGGATGCAGGGCTCTAGAGGTCCTCTACTCACCTCTCTAGTCTCATCCTTGGCACCCCCACCCCCTCCCCCTTCACATCTCTTCAAAACCTGCCACTGAACCATTTTGGATTTCTTTTAGATCCCAGAATGCCCGGGCATTTTTCCTAACTTTACAATACGTTGAGCCATTTACTTGGGAAAGAATATTTTCTCCTTTTCTTAGCCTTATTCCAACTCAGGCAGCCTCCGACAGGAAGCCTTCTCAGGTTGATCCTGCCAAGAGAGCTGGGTTCCTCCCCTGTATCCTCTGCTTACGGATGCCAACACACATCACGCTGAATGGTTCTTACTTGCTGACTTGTGGCTCCCTTTAGACATGTGATGGGATGAGAAAGTGCTATGATTAATAAATGCCTATTGTATGCAAGGGGCTTCCCTGGTGGCTCACGGTTAAGAATTCGCCTGCCAGTGCGGGAGACGTGGGTTTGATCCACAGGTTAAGATGCCCTGAGTAGGAAATGGCCACCCACTCCAGTATTCTTGCCTGGGGAATCCCATGGACAGAGGAGCCTGGCGGGCTGCAATCCCGGGGGGCGCACAGGATGGGACGTGAGTGAGCAACAGCAGCAGTGCATGCAAGATGGCAGGTTCAGCCTCCGCCTCTGCGTCCCCGGCACAGAAGCGGCGAATCCAGACTGGGTGGTGGGAGCGCACGAGGAACGCTGCGCCTGAGAAGACCCTGTCGGGCTGAGGCCTACGTGACTGGCTGCTCCCCCGTGGCAGGTACTGGGGCTGGGTCTTGCCCACCTCCATTACCTTGCGGGTGGAAGGGTCCAAAGCCCTCTGTCCTGGAGGTGAGGAGGGCCAGAGGGCATCGGGGGCTCGTTGGCAGGCAAGCTGGGAAGGAGGCCTCTTCCGGGGATGGTGGGAGCCACGGGAAACGCCACCAAGGCACCCTTTCCTGTGTGGAGAGCAGTTCTCACCTCCACCTCCATAAAGGAAGGCAGGCGGGAGGCTTTGAGTAGCGTGTTTTCCAAAAACCTTTCAGTTCCCTGAGTGAGTGTGAGAACTGAAACAATTTCCAGGCGCTGAGGAATCGCACCATTTAACATCGGCCCTTACAGACGATTCTGGGTGGGAGATGCCGGTTGTATAGGGATGTGATTGCCCAGCACTCTTGAGCCCACAAACTAATACAAATTTAATTTCTGGAAACAAGGTCCACCAAGATGAAATTCTACTAATTAGCAAAACCCTTCTTTTTCCAGATGCATTCCAATCTATTACCCATGGAAGCAGACATTAGACATAAATGTGGGGAGAGGGGATTGCCTGTCAGGAGTTGGCTGAGAGAGGCCATCGCTCCAGGCTCCCCTTTGGAACTGAAACTCATCTCGATAAATCACCATGGCTCTTTGCCATCAGGAGTCTTCTCCCTTCAGATCTTATGGCCAAGAGAAGTACGGGCCATATGTTCACACCATTTGGTGAAAAATACACTGAACCAACAAAACAAGCATTGCACTTATGGGGAAATTTTTTATCAAGCTTCAAGTGTGTTCATCCTAAATGTGCAGAAGATGTCGTGTCATTTTTCCTCCCCATGAGAACAACTAACTGCTCATATTAAACCAGCATTTTTAAAGCTATGATCTAAATATAAGCAACTGGTGTCCTCCTCACATGTCCCTTTTTATCCCTTTTGGGTGACTGAAAAGTGAAACTGGAAAGGAAGAATATTACGGAATTAAAACCCTCAATGTTATTCGGCTGGGGCACCAAAAAAGTCATTAATTGGTGGAAAACTCCAATAGCCCCCAAGTCAACCTAAGACTTGTCAGTTCCTTCTGGACAGGCCCATTCCCTAGATGATTTCAATTTAAAGGCTACCTGGGGTTTAGTTACTCCTAATTTCTCATCATCTATGTACTCTTGCCTGGAAAATCCCATGGATGGAGCCTGGTAGGCTGCAGTCCATAGGGTCGCGAAGAGTCAGACACGACTGAGCGACTTCACTTTCACTTTTCACTTTCATGCATTGGAGAAGGCAATGGCAACCCACTCCAGTGTTCTTGCCTGGAGAATCCCAGGGGTGGTGGAGCCTGGTGGGCTGCTGTCTATGGGGTCGCGCAGAGTCGGACACAACTGAAGCGATTTAGCAGCAGCAGTAGCATGAAAGCCCCTGGGTCCAACAATACTTTTTTAGAAAATTTACTTTCTATTCCAAGTCTTAGGGTGTATTTGAAAACCTGACTTGGGCATCTGGAGCATCTTGTGTCCAGTAGGGATATAATAATGATTTTCTCACAGACGTTCACATAACCCTTGGATGTAGAAGGGAGACCCCAGGCAGGTGTGGGGGGCTGAGACCTGTAACTTTGGCTGCTTATAGCACTGAGTGGGTGATAATTTGTATCTCAACACAAAACATGCAGATGAAGCTCTTGAGGACTGTGAAGATGACAACAGTAAAGCGAGACTATTGGAAGGACTTGTTGTACAAGGACAGCATTGTCCAGACTTTCCCGATTTTGTTTTAGTTTGGACTGTGTTCCCTTTAACAGAGGCACAGATGCTAAGTGAGCATATGCCATTATGTCTTGTCCTGAGACTTTGCAAGACATTCCCATCTTGCCCCCTCTTCCTTCCTTCGGTCTGTGGCTACTATCCTTCATGGCTTCTGTTTTAAAAGTCCCCTTCCCCTCTAGATTTTGCATGAAGCTGAAGACATTTCTAAGACAAATATACATTCTTGGAAAGGGGTGGTCTCAGTTTGTTTCCAACTACTTTGCATGTCAGCCTGTGATTCTCTTTTTGGAGAATGGATGTTATGTTCTATACTAAAGCTTCTATAAAGAATAACTAATAGCTGTGAAATTCTTTCAAGTGTAAAAAACATCCAAATGTGAAGTAATCACTACTTACCAGGAAGCAGTGTTATATCCACTGCTGGTTCTGGCCTAGAGGAATTGCTTTCGTTTGGGCAAGGATATCTTCAAGGGACTGAATCCAAGTTTAGGTTCCGTAAGTCTTTTGGAAAATCTAGTTTGTCCAATGTACAGATCCAGGCCCAGCTAAATACCAAATTTCCGCAGAAGATCACAGCGCAGGCTTTATTTATTTACCTGACCTTAAGCTTACACGGAAATGAATAACATCCTGAATTCCACTTCTATAGCCCACAGAAGTATGGCTCATTTCCAGCTAAGTGTGAAGACTGCAGTCCCTTTTCTCTAGGGAAGCTCTCTGCTGTGTGCATCAGATGAAAGGAATAGCAAAGAAAACACTGTGTGCAGCCCCCTGTGGTATTTGACCCCTGAAATGTTGTAAGCCACATTTCTCCCCCCCAGAACAGGACAGGGTAAGTTTACTGCACAACTGCACTGTGCTCCAGAGATATACACGTCTCCCCCCAGGCCTGCAGAATGAAAGGCGAGGACTCCTACCACCTCTGGAAGTCCAACAGCTGAAAAGAACACTCAGTAGAAAAGTTATGCCATCACCCTTGGCATTAAAAGCCAATCAACAGACTGAGTCTTTATGGCTTTTACAAGAAATCCCCAAACAACAATAAAAGCCACACAAACTGTGTGACTATGAAAATGGGAAGATGCTCTCTTAGACCAGATTTTTAAATTACGTGAAGTACGCTTTAGGGCACTCACCAAAGCGAAAGTGTACGCAATTAATACACAGTGATCGCTTAGATTATAAGACCTTTATACAGTTATCTAATTTAATCCTCACCAATCCTTCGGTAGGTGTTACACTGAATTACAGGTGACGAATTGAGATTCAAAGAATTTAAGCAGCTCGTTCACTGAAGGTTGTAGAGACAGCAAGAGAAGATTCCGTGACATTTCCTTCAAGGACATCTCAATTTCAGTGGAAGAAATAAGAATACACAGAGGATAAGCAAGGCACATGGGTGTTTAGATCCTCAGCTAATGCCATTATTTCCCCAAGCTTTGGCAGCATGTTTATATGGATTTTAAAAAACTTCCAAGGTTGATTAAATCAGGAAATGCTTGGGATAAAGTTTTTTTTTTTTGTAGGATTTCTCACACTTTTTAAAGTGATACTGTGGATTATAGATGCCCAGGAGGAAAATATGTAAGGAGAGGGTTTTGTTTTGAGATCACTTCTGTTCCTTAGAATATACTTTAGAAAAAGCTGGGGTAAAACTTTTAAGTCCTTGAAATCAGATTCAGGAAGAAAGAGGAGTCTCGTACTTTGGGACACATTAGATGGTCTTCTCCCAACTTCCCCTTGGGGTTTCATATATTTAAATTCCAAAATAAATTAACTTGACTTTGGCATTTGAGAGGATTACATGACTTGGATCATCGTAAGACAAAAAGGACTGCAAATCCATGGATAGAAGCATGAAACATGGTGACTGAAGATGGGCATGGGTACATGTGGTGGTCTGTGGGACTTAAGAACAAAAAACCCCTAAATAAGGTCTCCTTGTATAGCTTCAGTCAATTCCTGAACTTCCAAGGGCTGATCGCATAAGCTGGGATCACTGGGTGCCAAGCTATGACTCTGGGTTTTCCCCCTGCACTTGGGAACGCACAAGTACCCTTGTGTGCAAAGGAGTGGGAAGGGCACTGGGTGCCTTAGTCACATTGCAGAGCTGGAAGGGGCTGCAGACCAGCTGCCCAGTACATGTTCTAGACTCACAAGCATTTGAGTCAGGCCACATGGTGACGTGGCTGAGTTCTTTCAGTCCAGACCCTTTCTTACCAGACTGATTTCCACAGCTAGAGTCTCACTTCATTTCTTAGTCAACAAAATATACATACTCAGTGTTCTCAATGCATAAACACTGGATTTGGAAGATGAGTTTATTTCTATAGTTATCTAACAAGAACGACCAGAACATAACTGAATCAGGGTCTTTGCTCATGGATGACCCTTCAGCACTTGAACAGAGCTTGGCACACAGCATGTGCTCAATGCATTTCTCCTAAAGTAATGAATAGTGTGACATCTTAGCAGGTTATTTACTATCCCCCAAAATATGTATTGGCAGTTTTAAAAGCTTGTTTGACTCTGAGGGTGTCTGAGGGAGGTGATGGGGGTGGTGGAGCACAGACTGATCAGACAGCTACGCTCGGCGGCCCAGGTAAGAAAGTGAAACAAAACTCAGCGAGAAGAAAATGGACTATTTGATTGGTCACTTTGGCTCTTTTATAATACTTTCTTTGCTTCCTTGCAGGTAAACAGATAATGGGAATTCATACATGGTGTTTGATAAAAAATGAAGTATTTCCAACAGTTGGTAAATGAATGATTTCAGGGCAAAAGCCATCTTCTTTCCGTAAAAGAGGTAGTTAAATAGCTTACATTCTGCATTATCAAACTGTTCATAACCCCTTTAAAAAAATCATTCTCTATTATAATTTTTAAAAAACCACCTAGTTTTTGAATAGGCCACATTCACCAACAAAAACTGATTCTATATCATTCTTGATCTTAAACATTTGAATAATTATTTCTGCACACATGCCACCCAGTAATATCCTCTTGTGACATTAAAAAATTCAAATACCAACACATTCAACTTTATAGCACCATTCCAAAATACTAAACTTTCTTTGCACCTTTATTTTAATCTTTTTTTTTTTTTTTTGTACACATTTAAAGTATGGGCATCCTGTAAATTTCTGAAAAGCCTCACAGGGGAAAAAAAACAAGTAATTTTTAGGACAAAGCAATAACTCAGTTTGTAGGCAAGATGATGTCAGGCAGGCTGTAAGTTCTTCATGGGCTTCTGTAGTCTTCATTCTGGGGTGAGAATGTAGAAAGGATGCTAAAATCTTCCTGAATTATTCTAGAGATTACATCACGTATCAGTATGTAAAATCTTGTTGCTCAGTGGTCAGACTCTAGATATTGATTACAACTCAAACCATGACAACAGTCTCTTGTAATATTTCACTCTTTTGATTGACAAACTTCAAAGTTTGTATACACTTTTTATTCATACTCTGTAAGAGAGGAATCAGAATAATATTGAATTCCCTCTTACAAATCTCCAAATTTGAAGCTTGGAGCACTAGAATCTGTTCTTAGCAAGCAGATAAATTTAAAGTAGAATTATAAATGGGTTTTAAATTCAACATAAATTTGGCTGCATTATTATATAAGAAGACTGGCTAATGTGGGAGTTGACAGATGATGAGAATGCTTGCAGGAAAAAAACCTTTTCTTGTGACACAAGAGTCCCATTCCACCCTCTTTGTAACCGAGCACTCATCTAACTCTTCCATGCATTACTTGAGTAATGTGCACCCAGACAACAGGTCTGGTGAATAAACTTGGAAGGTTTGAGTCTGCTGAGATTGGCAGGGTGGCGTGAAGAGGTAGAGTCAGAAGGGTGTCCGCTAATGGTTTAACTCTGCAGCAGTTTCAAAGAAATCGATGTTACACAAGAACAGTCAATGACCCAGGAAGAAATTAAGTTTAAACTAGAAGTGACTAGTAATCAAAAGCTACTGTGCACCAGGATAGGAAGGAATATGAGAATATTAATATGCCCTGAAATAGAAATAATCACTTTGCACTATGTACACCACATACAATATAACATATTCTTTTTAACATTGCACAATATAAATATTATACAAGGTGGAGTAAACTAAATGCAAAATAACTTTGAGGCACACAGGAAAAACACAGAATAGATTGAACTCTGATAGAAATTAGGATGGGGTTAGGAAAAGGCAGGGTGTTACACTGTCAGGCCAGTGATCCCACCTCATGGGCTGGCAGCCACCGCCCCCAGACATGGAAAATTCTCAGACCGCCATATTGTCAGAGTTGACTGCTTCAAACAAAGGCCAGTTATTGAAATCCTTTGAGAAAATCAAACTCTTGCTCCCCACTCTAAAGTAGGTAACCCTTAAAGGTCCCTCCCGACCTCAGGGTTTCATAACGAGGGGCTATGTTAGTACAGGGTTGTTTTCCCCCTTTTTCTTGTTACTTGGTTACTATGAAACCATTTTAAGGAAACTAGAACAGTATTCAAGAACACCCATCACAGTGCTTAACAAGATTTAATGTACATTTATTCTTAACATGTGGAACATATAAAGATTTTATACTGAATAAATGATATTCATTAAGCCAGAGGAAAAGGAGGAATTTACATCAAGTTTTTTTTTTTTAAACTACATTATCTTGAAATACAAATGTGGATTCTCGTCACTGAAAAATTTTTGAAGTTGTGTTTCTTCCTTTTATTTTTTTTGTCTGTACTAGTAACCATTGTGTAAATCAATCCATATGCAACCATTTCCACACCTTGATTCATGAAGCAAATTGTGATCAGCTGCTCTCCCGAAATAGAGCATGACTTTATACATACAGAAACTTGTACATTACCCTCTTTTTTTTTTTTTTTTCATTTTTGTTTTTTGTATTTTTTCTTTTTTTGGAGATATGGCCCTAATGAAAAAATATATAAAATAAAAATAAAAAATTATTTAAATCTACCATCACTTCGTAGTTACCACATCATGAAAAAGAAACTAAAAACTTTTTACTAAAAAAAAAAAAAAAAAGAAAAAGAAAAAAAATGAGGGTATGTTTAATGTACAACTTCTATATACATCACAGCCCAAAGGCAGTAAAAAAAATATTTAAAAAATGATTAAAGGAATTGTGAAGAACTGTCATGTGGAAGGTCAAACGACAGACAACAGACATGGCGGTGGTGGTGAGGAAGCAGTTTCCATTGATCATTGTCAGGTAGGTTTTCAATTTTAACTTAAAAAACACATTTTGCTCCTAGCCTAATGTAACCATTTTCCTGTGGAGAAACCAGTATCATTTCCAGTTTCAACTGCTGACTGACACACCTTCGTGAGCCCCTATACCTACCTAGAAATTTCTATTGCACAGAGCTTTGGACGATGGGATACAGTTGCAATTTTTTCATTATTTGAAGAATAACACAGCTAGGAAATTGATAAATTTTCGCCTTTTTGTCTCAGTGTGGTGAATTTTTCCCATCTTACAGCATCTTTTGCTGTTAACTTTTTTCTTTAAAGTCAATTTGCTTCCCCCAAAAATGCAATACGACATGGAAAAGAACATTAAAAAGAAAATCTGAAGAACAAAAAGTGACCTTTGAATGCACTAGACAGCAACTTTGGTTAAAAAAAGAAAAACCAAAATAAAAAAACCCCAAAAGGATGTACTTGTACACACAGACAGCAAATATTAATTTTATAACTGTTCGAATTAATTATCTCTTTAATTCCCAATTGGTAAATAGTGGATGGGGCAGAGGAGCAAAGATTTCCTTTCCTTCGTCCTACGCTGGAGAAACAAGAACAGAACACAGCCAGTTACACGGGAGCCTCTATAGTCTTCACTCACACAGGCTGCCTTCTCACTGATGTCATAACTGCCCAATCTGAAACAGTACATCGCAGATGACAGATGCCACCAGAGAGTTCAGAACGGCTGATATTGAGATATCCAGCAATCGGCCCTCGTGCAGAAGGAACTCGGAGCGGTTCTCGTCCACTCTGGCCATGGCCAGCAGAGCCTTGGCTGCCCTGCACATCATGTCCACGCTAGGGGGCTCTAGGGGCGGGGGCTGCATGTGCATGAGGTTGTGCTGGCTCTGCTGATACTGGGCCATCGTGACCCCATCCTCTAGGAAGCTTATCAAGTTTCCGATGCTTCCCTTCTGCACAGCTATGGCCCTTGCAGCCAGTGCATCCCCTTGGGCAAGGTTCGATAAAAGCGCCATGGACATTTCTCGACAGACTGGGTTTTTGCGATCCCCAACGTACCTAACTAATGTGGCATAGAATTTCTCCTGACGACTAAATGGAGGCGTGGCCAAGATCAGGTCCACATTGTTGTCCTGGATGCTGAGTTTACAGAGCGTCTCCAGCACGAGTCTCTGAGGCGACAGGACAGAGTTGGGTCCCACCGTGGGAAAGGGGTCTTGTGCCTCTGCTGATGGGCACACCATCCAGTGCAGCAAGCCATCCAAAATTGGCAAGCAGATGCTTTCCGTGTAAGCGGACAAGTCTAGCTGCCCAGAAATGTTGGCCAAGGTGACCAGCGTGTTGTCCCGTAAGACCTCGAGGCAGTCCCACCACCACTCAGCTTTGCTGCAGGCCACCCCTTTGTCCTCATCTTCCTCCTTCTCATAGGTCTGCGGCGCTCGTTTTCTCTCTGGATGCTCGTGGTGAAGAAGAATCAGCTTCCCCAGGATCAGCACCAGGCCTGGGTGTTTGGACATTTCCGCGTCGTTCCCAGGCACAAAAGACAAGCTCCGGACAATATTGGACACGCAGATGCAGCGCTTGGCCAGCGAGTCCTGCCAGTGTGCGACGGTGCAGAGCGGGGCCTCGTCCCGGCTCCTTGGCTCGTCCTCTAGCAGCCTGATGTTGCGGTGACTTTTGGCTTGATGGATTCCGAAGGGAAACTTGCTGCTTTCGGTCTGGGTGCCAGAGTTTGCATCTTCGGGTAGAGCCCCTGGCCGAGCAGACAGAACATCATCGATGGTTGCAATGATGCTTTTCTCTTGGTGCTCGTCAGAATCCCCCTTGCCTTCCTGGTCTTTCTTTCTGCCTGTGAAGCTCAAAGGGGGAGGCGGCCGCCTGCGAGGGGGAATTTCCATCTTGCTCTCGAAGTGAGTCTGGATGTGCTCGGTGGTGTCTCCCCCGCCGAGCTGCCAGTGCAGAAGTCCACTGCTAAACTCCTGAACGCGACCCAGCTTGTCAGAGCGGTCGACCACAAACAGGTTGTTCTTTTTGACTATCTTGATTGGCAGCCTGTCAAATTTACTGGCTTGCCTGGGCTTCTCCTTTGGGTCTGTGGTGGCGTCAGGGGAGGCCACAGCTGTGCTGCTCCTGTCCTCCGTCTCCGCCCTCCCGCTGTCTTCCTCCTCCTCGTCCTCCTCGTCCTCCTCCTCAATACATTCAGCATCTTCTTCCTCTCTCCCAGAATCGTCAGCCAAGGACTGGCTGTCATCTCTCTTTGCCGCATTGTGATCAAGTGCTTTTTGGCTGGGGTCTCCCACTTCATATTCCGTAAGAATTCCAAAAATGTCAATCAGGCATTTCCTGAAGTACTCTACTAAAAGTTCGAGAAATCCGGACAACTGGAGAGGGTGAGAAAGAAGAAGTACAATGTCATAACCTCTCCGGTGTGACTGAGAGGGTGAAAATCCGGCTAGCTAGCCATGCATCTCTATGATTATTTTCACAAATTTTTTTTTTTTTTGGCTAGGCCAAGAAAAAGAAACCATGTGTAAGTTAGAACTATCTTCCTGAATTTTTCATTAATCAACACTTACTATCTTTCTTACTTGGTGTTTAGTTTCTTACACCATTAACATGAACACTTACTTGTTACTTTCCCATTTCTGATCCTATCCCCAAGAGAGAGCTCTGCTGTTCTTTACCTTTGTTTCTGGTTTAGACACAGTACCATTCTTACTAGAAGAGTGGGAACGTGGATTTTATAGACTCATTCACCCAAAGTGAGTCTGTTCTCCTCTTTTATTTATCTGAAACTCTGCTTGCCTAGATTTTTATGGTTATTATTCTTAGGATTTTTATGGTTATTTTTGTCTTAGGTGCCACAGGTTATTCTAATTTACATTCTCCATATATTTTGGGGAGAAGATAATTTCAGCAATGTAGTAGCTCATAAACACAGAAAATTAGAAACAAATCAATTTAGTCCCTGAGATAAATGAATGAGAATGTTTCACAGAATGCACTTTTGTATTTCAGCTATTCCCAACTCCAGCCGAAAGACAAAAGCAACTCTGAGAACCAGCTCTGTTTCCTTTAAGCGGATGTTTATATCAAGAGAACCAACATACACCCCTCCCTCAACACCAATGCTGTGGCATTTAGAGATGATGAAGGATAAGTAAGTAAACAAGGATTTAATGATAGGTGTTATGGAAATTGACTATAATTTCATTATCTGGCTATAAGTTTCCCACAAGGTAGTTTGAAACAGTTATAAAGAAGTAAGGGGACACCCAAGTACGAGCCAGGTAGAGCTTGCTTTTAGGATACAAAGGCACAATTTTTTAAGTGGAGGTCTGGATGTCACCCCTTCCAATCTTGCCTTCAACATAAAGCTTAATTTTTTCGCAGGACAAGGGAAGAGGGAAAATTGCTGAAGCAATGCTAGTTATGAAAAACTGCTCAACAGCAGCTCATCCACCATAAGGAGAGTAATTTATTACTTAGCAAAGGTAGTATATGTTCTTCTAATGCTTACTTTCTATTAAAATGGACTTCATGCAATGTTTATGACCTTACTAATATACTTGGTATCAACGGAAAAACTGCCTTTCAGGGCTAAAATGAGGAGTTAAAGGAGGGAAGAAAGAGAAAGTGGAAGATTCTGGTCCTAGTTCAACAGAAGGGAGGGAATTAGATGTTTTGGCTTTTTTCAACAAAAGCGGAGTTGTTCATACACAGTAGGGAAAATGACCTTTTCTGATTTTTGTTTCTAAATATTTCTTTAAAAAAAAAATCTGTAGTCCAGCTGGCTCTTGGGTCTTTTTCCTAATCCTCAGCTCCTTCTCTCTTCCAGCTATTATGCTAAAAGCTACTTCAAGCTTAGCACAGATCAAAGGAGGGTTTTTTAAAGGTAGGATGCTTTTAAATGACTGCTTCAAAATAAACTAGAGGGGGGCAGAAATGGGAGGGAACATATCAAGAAACAAGTTTGACCATGACTTTATTACTACTGCAGTTGAACGATGGTACACAGGGGCTCATTAAACCATTTACTTCTGTCTCTCTCTATATATTTTCTGTAATATAAACACTCTTTTAAATTTTATACTTTTTTAATTAAAAGAAAGATGTTAGGTCCTCCTGAAAAACAGGGTATGGTCTCACTGCAACTTACTGCATGGTGATGTCTCATCCAACACCAACTACAGCCGTAACTTTGTGTTTACATTTGGATTAATTCTCACCGGCCTGCTAATGCTCATTATAAACAACAGTTTGATTTTGCCACTACTGACTATTCCGTGCACACACATGCACGTGCACACAAGGTCACTGTTTTCTTATGAGAAATATACATGTGTGTTTATACTAAAGACTGAAATAAATTATTGTTCCAGATAAAATTCTCAGACAACTATACACTGATAGATGTTGGTTTATAGTTAACTGTAATGATAAAAAATTTTAGCTAATGCTTTAGGCATTAGCTTAAGCATTATACACTACTTCATTTTCTTATTCTAATTTGGTTCTCAGTTGGACTGGTGCTGGCTTACCTGGGAGAGATTGAAAGTAGCGACAGTGCTGTCATCATATAGAAGAATATTAATAGTGTCCAAAGCCCAAGTACTTTCAGCCAAAAGACCTGACTTAAGGGACATCATCACACGCCAGGCCTCTGGAGTAACTAAAAATGGGTGGAAGAGTAAGGACATGATTAATATCAACTCTACGTATGAAAGAATAGAAAATAACAAAAGAAGAAGAAAAAGCAGAATGTTAAGTTAAAATATTGATTTAAACAAAGATTCCAAGGGACAATTAAACATGGTCATTTCACACGGAGGTTGACAACTGACTAAGAAACTTCTGTGGGTGAAGAGCTTTCTGCTTTGCAGGTTAAACATTCATGAAGTGGGAATGATTCTTTCTGTATTTGTCATCTTTGACTCTATTCACAAATGTGCCAAGGTAGCATCTTTAGAAGGCTGGTGAGCATGCAGAACATAAGCAAAATTTAATTCCCAAACAGCATGCTCACTGACAGAAAGCCTTAACTCTTCCATGCCATCTTCTGTCTGAGCTCTGGACCACAGAGCACGCTGCTGACGAGTACTAGCATATTGACGGTTCTGGTTTTCTAGGAGCCTGGCCTGAGATGGAGGCTAAGAGGAACGATGAGAGGAAACGTTTTTAAGATTTGTCCCAAGATGGGGCTGGAGGGGAGGCCTGTCGTGTGTCTGAAATTTTAAGGGAAGCTGTCTCAGGAAACTGGTGGAAGCACATGGTGTGAGCAGCTGGAACTCCCCACAGCATCAGCCAGGCCAGATGCCAACTCCTGTGTGGGAGGGGTCGTGGGTGTCCACTTTCATTTTAATTTCATCTAATTTTCAAATTTTCTAAGAGAGGCACATAATACTTGTGTAATAGAAAGGCAAATTTCATTTTAAAATCAGGAACATAAGTTTCCCTAGGCTGGTATAACATGCACTAAGAATTTTTTTTCAAATTTAAATGTTTTTATTTACTTAAATTGGAGAAGGAAATGGCAGATCACTCCAATATTCTTGCGTGAAAAATCCCATGGACAGAGGAGCCTGGTAGACTATCGCCCATGGGGTCACAGAGAGTCAGACATGACTGAGTGACTAACACACACACACACGTTTACTTAAATATCTACACACGTACACAAATACATGCATATATTTTTACATATATATTACCATATGTAACACGGTGCCCAGGGTCTGTTTCTCTCTTGCCTCCAGCACGTCCTCTATGTAAAACTCCTTACTTCCCCCTACTCTACCCCTTAATGTCCAGTGGTTAAAAACATTGGTCATATCTTTAAAATATTTAATTTTCTCATCATTGCAAAGAACTTTGAGTCACGTGATTTTGAGATTTTTGGGAAAAAAGTCTGGATAAAAATGAACTCTAATATTTCATTAGCTGTGTTAAAAGTATTTCAAAAATAATACAGAAAAACTGTGTGTATTCCCAGATTTTCCAAATCTCTAATTAGGATTTAGAAGATTCCACCCAGATGAACGTGTGACGTCAGTGTTCACCTGAAAGAGCTCCTTGGTCCCATCAACAGTGCTGCAGGGATCACCTAAATTCTATCCACATATGAAGTTCCATATAGCATATTATGTACCTGTCTACGCAGCATAGTCAGTTTTCTGGTTTTGTTCCAAGGGGAACTCACTGTCTGTAATGTCCTTACCAAAATTACAGAGGGGCTTGCTGTCAAATTTTTTCAGGCCACCCTAGTGTTCCATCAGCCTCACAGCTGTTCTCTTAAGCACACATGGCAGAGATTATGTGTTTGGTTAAGATAAAATCTTTAAGCCCCAAATACAGTCCACAGTCACTGAGGAGTCCCTGTCTCTCACCTGGGGCTCTGCCCTCTCATAGGAGTAACACTCACATGCAAGAAATCCATTTTAATTCTCCCTCTCCTTAATTCAGAAGAGTGCCTTCCAACTATTGCTCCTCCACAAAAGCATGTCCTGATAGTCTGCAGTCACAGAATTTCATCCCTTTGAGGTTATCCAACTACATCTAACCTGAAATTAAAATTCTAGATGGCAACAGGAAATCATTTCAGGAGCAGAGCCTTGGGAACGCTTACCGATATCTTTTGAGGTAATCTTCCGCCTTTGTTTCAGGACTGGCTGTGAGGCTTCCACAGAGCCAGGAGGGAAGGTGATCTCCCTTCTGATGGGAGGCGGCTGGGGGGGTGGCCCGGTGACCTGGGAAGTGGGGACAGTGGGCATGACCTTCTGCATCTTCATGGAGGGGAGGAAGGGGGACTTGCTGGGAGACATGCGGCTCTCCAGGGAGCGCTGGAAGGAGGCGGGGCTGGGCGCCCTGGAGATGTGGTTTGGCAGTGAGGGTGGCGTCTGGTAGGACGACTGAGGCGGGCGCGTGATGGGCTGCATGGAGGCTGACGAGGACATGTAAGGCTGGCGCTGGCTGACGTGGGAAGGCCACTGGCTCTCGTGGTTTATCCTCTGATCAGGGACCATCATGTCATCGGTGCGGTTCATGCCGGGGTAAGGCAGGGCCTGTGTGGGGCCGCCGGGGCCTTGCCTGTTCTGGTAGGGATAAGGCATATCGTTGCGGGTCGCCCACATGCTCTGCTGAGGCCCTTCGCTGGAGGACGACTGTATTGGGCCGCCCATCATCTGCGGCGGGATGGCGTGCGGCTGTATCTGCCCTGGGCCCTGCATCCTCTCTCGGCTGTAGGGGTACGGATACTGTCCCTGCAAGGGCCTCCGGTCTGGGCCGGAGTAGGAGCTCCCGTACTGGTTGTACATCTCCTGTTGCTGGCTGCCATACTGCATGTTGTACATGTCTCCCTCGTGGCGTTTGGCTGGAGGCCCGTACATGCCATCCATATGGCGCTTGTAGTTCTGAAAATTCAGAGACAGATCACACTCATGTGCTTTTACAGGTATAATCACGCACTTAAATTAGGCAAAATAGCTATTACCTGGTGGAATGTTCATTTCAAAATGAATATAGGAAGCTCCCACGTCCACGGACTAACAGTTTATGTGCGATGTTCAGTACTCCACAAACCACTGCACGTACTGTTTGTTTTCATGTACTTCAAAACTTCTGTGGGAAAAAACCAGCCTCCTCTCCTGGTATTCTCCAGGTGGATTTGGGAGAGCAAGGTGAGGGTGACCACCACACAGGCTGCACGGAACCGGGGCTTGGAGATCACGGGGACGGCTTGTGTAGGTAGCCGGAGACCTCACCACAAGTGATGGAGCACTCTGAGGGCCAGCCCGAAGGGCTCCGGGACTAAACAGACCCCTTGGGCCTAACTTTACAGAAAAGCCTCCACACAGAGCTTGGCTCCTCACTCTGATGTGTGCCCCTGACACCGGACATTGGATGAATCCCACTCCAGCCTCCAGCTGGTCTGGGTCTCCTCCAGGAGAACCTCCGAGGACAGGGCTGGTACGGCCTCACTGAGCTCCCCTCCCAGGAGGCCGGGGCTTCCACCACTGGATGGGGTGGGAAGCTCCTGATGAGAGCGCGGGACGGAGGCATGCATATGGCGGAACACTGTTTAAGGTGCTGATTTGATGATATGTCTCTATACAAACATGCTCTGGTCAAATTAATGTTTAAAACCCCTTCTATTTTACAAGAGGTCTTAGACCTGAAGAGTTGTTTAGCGACCAGCAAATTCCTGTGTCTGACATGCGCTCCTCCGTGTTAGCCATGGTAACCGCAAGGTTAGCTCACACACCTCACGACTGCTGAGCTGTAGCACATGTCAACAGCACGCACCTACACACCTAGCCTACACAGTCTAAATAACCTTATTCTTAAAAATAGATGAACTTTCACTATTAGTATATAATATTTTAAGCTGTTCATCCTACATATTCTCTAAAATATATTGACAAATTTCTGTGCTAAAATGTCAATTGATATAATAGTATATAGAACAGACATACATCTAAAATATACTTGAATTTGGGCTTATTATTTACAAGGATGAATGTCCTTAACTTCCAATAACATATTTTCAAGAGCTACTTCTAACCTGATGATTTCAAAATCCTAAGAATACTTTTTAGCATAAGAAAATATAACCTGATTGTTACATGTCCTTTTGGTTATACTTCCTAAAACTCTTCAGAAGTATGTTGAGTCTGAATTTTAAACAGAAAGCACAGAGATGCATGCTGCTCGCCAACTCACCGTCTGCTGTGGGTACAGGCCCGGCTGGTGTCCTCCATATGACGGCTGTCCTGAGGGAGGGCCTTGGCCTGGGTACTGCTGCCCGTAAGGTTCATGCCTGGAATGAAGCATTCAAAGAAAACTTCACTGACCGTGGACCTCGGGCCAAGGGAGGGAGGAAGAGCCCACTTCTGGACAGCCCATGCCGTCTTTCCTCCACTGCCTCCTCCCGACAGGCACTGTGAGCAGCAGCAGCACTTCCCCTCCCAGTTGAAGGAGGGCAGCACCCATTCTGGGAGTGCTGCCAACCCCTGGCTGGTGGGGCGAGGAGTCCTACTGGACGGGCTGGCATCCTCTGCCTTTGAGGAGGGGCCCCGCCCATCCACTGAGGGACCAGGGAGGGCATGACACTCCCTGAAGTGAGGCATTAATGAGCATAAGAAACAACAGAAGAACCTAAGAGTCAAAGCAGTATTTCTAGGAGCACCAGAATATTGACATATAAATGCGGAAAATGTTTCTAACTTCCTCACCGTGAGTATAAAATATGCCAGTTTTTAAAGGAATCCTTCAAAATTAGTCCAAATGATACTAAGTTGGTATAGACATAACTACTCAAAATTTCAAAGTTCTATGACCCCAAAAGGCTACCCCCCCAAAAAAAAAGGATAATAGGGATGATTTAAATGACTTCTGTTAAATCTTAAAATGGGAATAAACATACATTTATTTCATATTGAGAAATTATAAGTACCATAAAAATACATGTTTAAAAGAACAACAGAATTGAAACTTCAGAAATTAAGTTGGTGTAGTTAGTATACTGAATTTTGTAAGAAAGAATACTGGTCAAGGAATGAGAATAAGAAAGAAAATAAATGAAAATTTAGAACATCACATGTAAAACAGACAAGGGACGTTTCTGCTAGTGACACTAAAATCTGGAGGCAAGCTTATATAAAGTTAGGAGAAAAAAGTATAATTGATTGGATGAAATTTAAGCTGAACAGGGAACACTTTTCAGAAGAGAAAACTTAATGAAGGAAATCCTAACGTTGTTTAGTCGCTCAATCGTGTATGACACTTGTGCGACCCCGTGGACTATAGCCCGCCAGGCTCCTCTGTCCATAGAGATTCTCCAGGCAATCTTCCTGACCCAGAGATTGAACTCATGGCATTGGCAGGCAGATTCTTTACCACTGAGCTAGCTACCTGGGAAGCTCAAACCCTAATGTGATAAGGCCAAAATAACTTCTACACCTGGGCCATGCCACATTCCAGAAAACATCTGAGAAGAAAGAGAAAACTATATATCTTCCCTGGTGGCTCAGATGGTAAAGCATCTGCCTACAACGTGGGAGACCTGGGTTCAATCCCTGGGTCAGGAAGATCTCTTGGAGAAGGAAATAGCAACCCATTCCAGTATTCTTGCCTGGAAAATCCCATGGATGGAGGAGCCTGGTAGGCTATAGTCCATGGGTTCACAAAGAGTCGACACGACTGAGCAACTTCACTTCACTTCAGAAAAGTATATTTTCTCAGGTTCCTTTAAGAATATATGTCCGAGGACAACTGTTCTCCTTCTGATCTCATCAGCCTATCCCTTGCCTCTTCCCCCTCCAAAAGCTTTTCCTGGACTCTCAAAAACCAACCAAATCTTAATAAAAATCCCTGACCTGGTACATCAGACTTCACACAGCGGTTAAGTGACTAAGGGGAATTTCACAATTAAACCTTCATTAGAAGGTCAGAATGAGAAGTCGAGATTCCCCAGTCACTATTAGAAAGTACAATGTAGCTCAGAGTATGCGATACTGTGTAACTCAAAAACCAGGTTCACAGAGAATGCTAGAAAGAAACCTGATTTGGTAAAATGGTGATTTTTCAAACCAAAATTTTCCTTTGCATTAAACCAGGGACACCTGACTGCTTAGCCAGACCTACAAAACCCAGCATGTGGACTGAGAGGGAGGAGTGTGGATTGAGGCCCTACCGAGGAAATGATGAAAACCACGCCTGTCCGGAGGCCTGCCTCAGAGTTAGAAAAAGAGCTCTACTTTACCTCCACTGGTTTTTTTTAAAAATAAAATATTCAGTTGAAGCCTTGGTTTCTAAGCAAGTCTCCATTAGGGACGTAATAAACATGACAAGCAAGGGATAGGTTTTCCATCGGTCAGGGACCTTCTTCACAAAAGGAAGTCCACCCTAAGCCACTATTCGAGGAACAGCTTCCTCTCTGAGACATTTCAATGACTTTCATTCTATCTTATTCAAATAATCTGGGCCAGTAATGCATCCTTACTTGCCATTTTAATATCAAGGGGATGTCCTGAGAAAAGAAAAGCTGCCCTGGCTTTTATCAGAGATGTTTATTAAGGAGCAAAGCATTCCCTCTCAGTTTAAAATGTTCGCAGGGGACAGGGGAAACACCTGAAAAAACAATGCCTGGAAGACATTACCAAGAACCCACTGCTGCCCGAGCCTGCTGACAGCCCAGTGTGGCACCACTGCCCAGACCTCAGCCTGTGGGGAGGAAGGCAGGCACTGAGGTCACGGGAGGAGCCACACATGGATGCTGGAGCATAGTCTCAGTATGGTGACAGTGGCTGGGACACCATGGCTCGTGCATTCTTAGGGAGAAGACTTGTGCCCTGGCCAGCCCAGCCCTGGCATATTTCTAAAATTCACTAATAAAAACACAGCTGTATTGGTGGCCTGGGGACAAGGTCCTTCTCCCCAGTTCCTGTTACAGTCATAGACAGAAGGCAGCCATCTGACACGTACGGTACTACTGAACTTCAGCAGGAAGCAGACATTGGCTGCTAGGGCTCAGAGATGTGTGTGTGGAAAACACAGTTTCCAATAAGTCATCTCATCTTCATCTCAGGAAACACTCACCTTCGGTCGTAACCGGCTCCGTAGGGAAACTGCTGCCGTGGCCCCATACCCAGACTAGACATGGCTCCAGACGGACTCTGGTTGTACATATCCTGCATGCTGCTGGTGGGCATCTGTCCTTGCGTCATGAAGGGCTCGCTGCTTCCAGGCACTGAAATATTTTCAGCAACAGACAAAAAATTAAGCACTTTCAAATGCCAAAGTGCCCAAACATCCAGTCAGTGCTGTTATCCTTAATACGACAGGTAACAGTATCGATCAAAGAGCATAAGTTCTGAAGTTAAGATGGGTCCTGTTGAGGCAGGATTCTAAGTTGACCCCCCTTCATGTACACATGTTGTATGAGTCTCCCTGAGTGTGGGGTGAACCCACAAATGGGACAGGATGTCACTCCCAGGATTATCTACACTGCGGGGCAAAAGGGGTTTCAGAGATGTAATTAAAGTCACCAATCAGCTTGCTAAGCTAACAAAAAGAGAGAGCACCCACATGGGCCCTTTTAAGTTGGCATCTAGAGATAAGAGACAGAGCAGGTCAGAGACACGCTCCCGCTGGCCTTGAAAAGCAGTGCCACGCAGGTCAGAGGCCCACGTGTCAGGAAGGACGGCAAACGCTAGAAGCAGAGAAGGCCCCAGATGACAGTCAGCAAGAAAACAGGACCTCAGTCCAACAACTGTGAGGAACCAAGTTCCACCAACAACTACGAGCTCGGAGAAATAAAATCCAGGCTTCCAGCTTGACTTGTACTGTGACCCTGAGCTGAGAACCCACAGAAGTTGAGAACCCACAATATACACAGTGTATATTGTGTGTTTTAAGCCATGTGTGGTAATTTGTTATGCAATAATATAAGAAACAAACACAAGCCCAGATCCATACTTATTTGGGTTAAGTTGATAAATCTCTAAGTTTAATTCCTTATCTATAAAATGAGGTTGGTAATATCATCTCATGAAGTACTTTGTAAGGAAGAGATATGTATACAGTTAGTTCCTTTCCCTTTTAGGGAAAAAAAAAAAAAAGTGAAAAGCTTAACAACCACCCATGCAGTGACTTACTCTAAAATCAGGATGAAGAAAATCATGAGGGAGTAAGGACAGCTCAAGAAGGGATGAGATATTTCTAACAAGGAGTAGAGTGTCAATTAGGTCAAATATGCAAATCAGCATTCACTCACAGCCTGAAGGAAATTGGGTCAAGCCCAGAAACTAGCCTGTAGGCAAATTAAACATTTTAATGCAAATCTTAATTGATATACACTATTACCAACATCTGCCTTTATCCTATGAAGGTTACTTTTATGTTCCATGAGATGAATGCTGATTACAATTTTGTGAGCTGAAAAATGTGTCTGTTTGGTTGAGAGGTGCAAATAAAGAAGTCTGACACTGGTAGAATAAATTTTGCTTTATAAGGTTCTTCCAAATACTTCATATCTTACATGCTCTTACATCAACCTTCAGTATAACCAGTTTTGAAGTTACTTTCCATTTTGAAGTTACTTTCCAGTTTTGAAGTTATTTTCCATTTATTGAAGAAAGTAGGGAAAACCACTAAACCATTCAGGTATGACCTAAATTAAATCCCTTACCAATTATGCAGTGGAAGTGACAAATAGATTCAAGGGATTAGATCTGATAGACAAAATGCCTAAAGAACTATGGACAGAGATTGGTGACATTGTACAGGAGACAGGGATCAAGACTATCCCCAAGAAAAAGAAATGCAAAAAGGCCAAATGGTTGTCTGAGGAGGCCTTACAAATAGCTGTAAAAAGAAGAGAAGTGAAAGGCAAAGGAAAAAAGGAAAGATACACCCATTTGAATGCAGAGTTCCAAAGAATAGCAAGGAGCCAGACATCCTGAAATGTGAAGTCAAGTGGGCCTTAGGAACCATCACTAGGAACAAAGCTAGCGGAGGTGACCGAATTCCAGTTGAGCTATTTCAAATCCTAAAAGATGATGCTGTAAAAGTGCTGCACTCAGTATGCCAGTAAATCTGGAAAACTCAGCAGTGTCCACAGGCCTGGAAAAGGTCAGTTTTCATTCCAACCCCAAAGAAAGGCAATGCCAAGGAATGTTCAAACTACTGTACGATTGCACTCATCTTACACGCTAAAGTAAAATAATGCTCAAAATTCTCCAAGCCAGGCTTCAACAGTACATGAATGATGAACTTCAAGCTGGATTTAGAAAAGGCCGAGGAACAAGATCAAATTGCCAACATCTGTTGGATCATCAAAAAAGCAAGAGTTCCAGAAAAACATCTACTTCTGCTTTATTGACTATGCCAAAACCTCCGACTGTGTGGGTCACAACAAACTGTGGAAAATTCTTAAAGAAATGGGGATTCCAGACCACTGAACCTGCCTCTTGAGAAATCTGTATGCAGGTCAGAAAGTAACAGTTAGAACTGGACATGGAACAACAGACTGGTTCCAAATAGGGAAAGGAGTACGTCAAGGCTGTATATTGTCACCCTGCTTATTTAACTTCTATGCAGAGTACATCATGAGAAACGCTGGGCTGGAAGAAGCACAAGCTGGAATTAAGATTTCCGGGAGAAATATCAATAATCTCAGATATGCAGATGACACCACTCTTAGGGCAGAAAGCGAAGAGGAATAGAGAGCCTCTTGATGAAAGTGAAAGGAGAGTGAAAAAGCTGAGTTAAAACTCAACATTTAGAAAACTAAGATCTTGGCATCTGGTCCCATCATGGCAAACAGATGGAGAAACAATGGAAACAGTGAGAGGCTTTATTTTCTTAGGCTCCAAAATCACTGCAGATGGTGACTGCAGCCATGAAATTAAAAGACACTCGCTCCTTGGAAGAAAAGTTATGACCAACCTAGACAGCATATTAAAAAGCAGAGACCTTAGTTTGCCAACTAAGGTCCATCTAGTCAAAGCTATGGTTTTTCCAGTAGTCATGTATGAATGTGAGAGTTGGGCTATAAAGAAAGCTGAGCACCAAAGAATTGATGCTTTTGAACTGTGGTGTTGGAGAAGACTCTTGAGAGTCCTGTGGACTGCAAGAAGATCAAACCAGTCAGTCCTAAAGGAAATCAGTCCTGAATATTCATTGGAAGGACTGATGCTAAAACTCAAATACTTTGACCACCTGATGTGAAAAACTCACTCATTAGAAAAGACTCTGATGCTGGGAAAGACTGAAGGCAGGAGGAGAAGGGGATGACAGAGGAGGAGACGGTTGGATGGCATCACCAACTCGATGGACATGAGTTTGCAAGCTCCGGGAGTTGGTGATGGACAGGGAGGACTGGCGCACTGCAGTCCATGGGGTCGCAGAGTCAGACATGACTAAGTGACTGAACTGATATAAAAAGATGCATGACCTCAATCATAATTAACAACATCCAAGATGAGGCTTTTCTCCCCTCCCCATCTGACTAACATTAAAATGATAATAATCATTCTTAGTTGGAGAGTCCACATGATCATGTTAAGAGTGTTTAAATTGGTGTAACTTTTGCCAATACCTGCTATGGTAAGGCTATATTTTGGTGACCGCCCCCACCCCCCCGC
>SJYA01001383.1:32276-83367 GCA_006410615.1 Neotragus moschatus | reverse complement strand
CCCAAAGAAGGACATCTCTGGATGCTCACAGCGTGTAGAGTCCTCATACACTGAGAGGCTGGGCTTGATCATGTCATGACCAGCTCTGACCACTGGGGCACTGGCAAATGTGATATGGCAGAGGGCTGTAAGCAACTGCAAGTGAGGCCGTGGCTCCTGGAGTACTCCTTTCTGGAGCCTGTCTCCCATGGCACCAGGCGCCCAAGAAGCTCCATGGAAAGGCCCTAGGAGGAGGTCCCTGCCAACAGCTCTAGCTCAGCTCACAGCCAGCCTCCGGATGACACCGGGCATTCAGGTGGCACCTGCGCTCAGCAGAGCTCTCCATCAGGCTTCAGATGATAGCCACCACCTCAGAGTCCCAGCCGAGTACATGTGGAGTCAAGAGCCACCCCACCCACCACTGGACTGTGAGATATAACTGAGTGCCGTTGTTAAAGCTACTAAGTTTTGGGGCAGTTTGTTACAACAGTACAAATTAAACAGGGAAAAACGTTTGTTACAAATGGTACTCAGTAAACAAAATAAGAATTCTTATTCTTTGATTCTGTTATTCTACTTCCAGGAATCTATTTCACAGAAACACTCTACAAGTGTGAAACTTCAATAATCATTATTTATAATAATAAAATATTATGAAATAAACCACGAATTATTAGAGCATTAAAAAGAGTAAGTAGGAGTGTATCTGCGGATACTAATAAATATTCAAACTATATACTGTTAAACAATATATAAATATTCACTTACTGTTTACTTAAAAGCAATAAATCGATCAATTCCTCAATCAGTGATGAATGAGTGAGTAGGTGGGGAAGGCAGGCAGGAGGACAGGTAGGGCCAAGGCTACTCAGGGCTTCTGGGTCTTAGAGGAGGCTCTTTTATCTACCATCCCACCACATTCCAGGTCAACCACAGCAGCAGTAGCACCAACAAGGGGCGTGATATCCACGGATGTTGGTCATTAAATAAAAAATTAGAGCCCCACCAAGTTCACTGACAGAATATGGTGAACTGAGGAATGGAAAACTTTACTGTAACAAAGATAGGCCTATAAGAAAACCTGTTTCCTGTGGGCTTTCTGTTTACCTGCTTCAACTCAGTACTAAATATACCAGTAGTGGAAGGCAGCAGGTAAGCTGAAATACATGGGGGAAATGTGAGACAGGGCTTCCCGCCGAGCCACTGTATCATTTACACAGTGGATGAAAACACTCTATAGAGCTACCTGGTACCTAGAGCAAGGTAATCCACAGTCATCTCCTCTTCACCACCACATTTATTTTCATTAAAAAAAATATAGGCATAAGGAGACAAAAGAAATAGAACTCATGCTGTCAAATACAGCATAATAGGATACTGGAATAGTTTTCCATAACTTTGAAACCAGATTCCAAAGCATAATTATTTTTCCATGTTATTATCATATTTTCAGTCTAAAGGTATTATACAACTACCAACAGCACCAACAACACATTCTTTCTAGCATCTCATACCACTAAGGAAAACAGTTAACTCCAACATTCACAAAGCTCTTGAATTTCTGAGCTTATGGATTTATTGTATGTTTTGCAAAATCTTTACCTGAAATAAGCAGCTCAAATGTTTTGAAAGGACAAACTATAGATTATCTTGTTTTGTGTAATGGGTATATGAAATACATATGAAATAGAATTTCATTTAATTAAATGGTAATGTGCCCAACATTTAAAATTTTGATTCTTTTTTATTTTTCATTGCTCCATAACACTTGTGAAAACCAAGGCTTTAGGGCTTTATGCTCGTCTCTACTTAAAACAATGTTATAAAGAAAGTCATGCAAAAGCACTATTATTTAAGGGATCCCAGAATAAATACTTCCATAAAAATGTCATCCACTACTTTTTTGTATGTTTTTCAGAGTCATACCATGCCTCCATTTCACAGGACTCCGGTGCATTAGGAAGAGTGTCAACAGCATGTAGAGCTTGTGTGCCAGTGGAGAAGCTAGAGAGGGCAGCGGATGAGACAGCTAGGGTCTCAGGGCTGAGTGACTGCTGGGGACTGACATACACAAGAGAAAAACCCAGCCTGGGTGTTTGCTCATGTCAGTGAGAACTCCCAGGGATCCTGTCTGTCCTACAGTTGTTGATACCATTTCTCTGCTTGGTTCTCCAAGATTGCACCCAATAACAGGGCTCTGCCCAGCTCCAGACACACAGCCTACCCCTCACTGCCTTGACATCTATAGTGAACTCTGGTTTCCTCTTCTGTCTTGTTCATTCCCAGGTATCCACACCACAGGCAGTAACAGCCACCCTTACTTCCCCGTCTCCTGACTGCCCACCTCTCAGTCACATCGCTTGGTTCTTCTCCCCTAACCCCCACATGTAACATTCAATCCATCAGCACGTCCTGCTGTTTCTACCCCGCCCCCCTCCCAACATATACTGAGTGGTTCCATTCTCTCTCTCTGCTGGTCTCACCCCAACTCCTCACCTCTCTGAGGACTCTGACAGTGGGTTCCCCAACTCAACCCTCACTTCTCTCCAATACATTCTCCATAAATGTCCAGATAGTTACTCATTTATTTTTAACAACAACAAAAACCCAGTCACCTCACTTTCTGTGTAAAAACCCCAAACTCGTCAGCACATGCAGGAAGTAGAAAGGCTCTGGACCTGGGGCCCTGGACGTTCTCAGCATGGCCCTCGGCTCTTTGTGCCCAGGAGCCTCCACCCCCCCATGCACACCAGCCTTACTGCTGCCTCAGCTCCCCTCGCCTGCCCTTCGCCGCCTTGCTCCCATCCCCCAGAGCCCCCTGCCTGCCCTCCCTCCCAAGGAGAGGCCCGTCCTCCCACGACTGGCCCCACCCCAACGCCCTTGTTCTTTGTGTCCTTTCTTCCTGGTTGTTTCTTTTCTTCTGTCAAAACCATCTTTAGTCACATATTCGTGGTTTACCTTACTTTTTATTTGTTGTTTGTAGCCGACCAGCTCCACAAGGGCCTGTCTGGTTTACCAACTTATCACCCAGCCCATGCCCAGCCCATGCCTTACGACAAGCCTGATGCCAACTCGGGCAGCATCAAGAGCACCTCTGCTTATGATACATACCAGTCACTCTTCTAAGGCCTGCACTTATGTGCATTAACTCAGCTCCTCTTCACGACCCCTCATTATCCTAATTTCCAGATGAAGAAACCAAGGCACAGAGATGCTAAGTGCTTTCCTCATGGCTGGAAATTTAGTAGGCTGTGGAGGTGGGGGCTCCAGTAAGTCTCGAATGGGTCAGTGAGTCAGTCACAGGATGGCAGAATGCCCTCTGGACCAACCCTGCACAGAGAGCCCTCGCCATTTACCTTTCCTCATCCCTCCAAACGGGTCCTTGTTGGGCTCGTAGGGCATCCTGCCCATCACGTCTGGCATGCTCATGCTCTGCTGGTACGGGGTGCTTGGAGTCATGGAGTTGCGTTTGGGGAACGATGACTCACTTGCGTCTGAGAATGGGTCGTGCACACTGACAGTGCTGCTTCTGATGAGATGAGAGACATGAAAGCTTAACCACAGAGCATTAGTCACCTGCAAATGCTGATCCAGAAAATAAGCCAACCTTGAAATCTGTGTACATGGGAAAACCATCCAAAGTAAATTATATGACTGAAATGAGTGGCAGTCAATATTTAAAAACTCACTAGAGAACACCATTTTCTCTCTCTCTAAAGTCTGCTCCAGAAAACTAAAAGATAGACAAATCTAACTTTGTACGGCTCACAGAGATCTTTTAACATACCTTCCACCTTGCATTGGGGTCATCTGTCCATGAGGGGTGGAGGCTGGAGTAGGCGGCTTCAGGTCACCTGGAACCTCTGCCATCGAATTACTGCCAGTTGACTGGGGGGTCTGTGGACCTTGCAAGGATCCTGAGTTAGCTGATAGTAGTGATACCAAGAAAAAATGGGGGGAAAACTAGAGGTTATCAAGTGAGCTCATCCTTGATAGTAATTTTTTTTAAAGGGAAAGAAAAATAGGACACCATCTCATGTAGAAAGAGTAACAATATCCATTGCTGGTAGTGATGCAGTAAAATTAACTGCTCTTACATTGTTTATGGTGAAAATCAGTAAAAGCTTTTGTTTTCTAAACTATTTGGAAACGCACTTCAGATATGAGCTGTAAAATACTGGGTAAATGCTTTCCTGGGTATTTATCCTAAGAAAATCATCTAATATAAAGAAGGTTTTAGACAGAAGACTTATTTCAGTGTTGTTTCTAATGGAGATAATCTGAATGTCTAAGAATAAGGAAAAATGGGACAAAAAGTTTATCAACTTGATGGACTATTGTGCTGTTTTAGAAAAACATTATAAAAATTATCAAGGTCTTAGGCAATGAGAAATGTTTAAGTTGTAAAGAAATGGTACAAATTAATAATGAGCTTTGTATCACTTTTCCACATCTGGATGTGTCTATGCTGTCATTAACAGTAGTTTTTGGAGCTATGAAATAATTTGTTATTTATACAACACAAATCATATTGGTTTAGAATTCTTTAATGTTATGGCAGAAAATGAAGAGAACTAAAAAGCCTCCTGATGCAAGTGAGAGGATAGTGAAAAAGTTGGCTTAAAGCTCAACATTCAGAAAACGAAGATCGTGGCATCTGGTCCCATCACTTCATGGGAAATAGATGGGGAAACAGTGGAAACAGTGTCAGACTATTTTTCTGGGCTCCAAAATCACTGCAGATGGTGACTGTGGCCATGAAATTAAAAGACGCTTACTCCTTGGAAGGAAAGTTATGACCAACCTAGATAGCATATTCAAAAGCAGAGACATTACTTTGCCAACAAAGGTCCATCTAGTCAAGGCTATGGTTTTTCCAGTGGTCGTGTATGGATATAAGAGTTGGACTGTGAAGAAAGCTGAGCGCCAAAGAATCGATGCTTTTGAACTGTGGTGTTGGAGAAGACTTTTGAGAGTCCACTGGACTGCAAGGAGATCCAACCAGTCCATCCCAACAGAGATCAGTCCTGGGTGTTCACTGGAAGGACTGATGCTGAAGCTCAAACTCCAATACTTTGGCCACCTCATGCGAAGAGTTGACCCATTGGAAAAGACCCTGATGCTGGGAGGGACTCGGGGCAGGAGGAGAAGGGGACGACAGAGGATGAGATGGCAGGATGGCATCAATGACTTGATGGACATGAGTTTGAGTAAACTCTGGGAGTTGGTGATGGACAGGGAGGCATGGCGTGCTGCGATTCATGGGGTCGCAGAGTCAGACACGAGTGAGTGACTGAACTAAACTGAATGTCATTATCAGAGTAATAATAAGACTTGGCTTTACCTATAATTACACTATAATAACAGAGCCCAGAATTGAACAGATCTTTTTAAAACTTAAGTAGGATTCATGTACGAAGAAAGCAATGGCACCCTACTCCAGTACTCTTGCCTGGAAAATCCTATGGACGGAGGAGCCTGGTGGGCTGCAGTCCATGGGGTCGCACAGAGTCAGACACAACTGAAGTGACTTAGCAGCAGCAGCAGGATTCATGTAGAAAATTAATCCCACCTTAAAACATAATATTTTAAGGGCTTGCTTTATAATTGATCATAGTCCTTAGCATGTTAGGTGTTGGATAGATATTGGTTTCACTTATTAATTAAACAAATACTAATTGAATGAATATTGTGTGCTGTTTCCTACTGTTGGAATTTATCAAATTGAAAGAAAAAGNGGATTCATGTAGAAAATTAATCCCACCTTAAAACATAATATTTTAAGGGCTTGCTTTATAATTGATCATAGTCCTTAGCATGTTAGGTGTTGGATAGATATTGGTTTCACTTATTAATTAAACAAATACTAATTGAATGAATATTGTGTGCTGTTTCCTACTGTTGGAATTTATCAAATTGAAAGAAAAAGATAAAAATTTCTGCCCACACACACACATACACACAATACTTTCATAATTCTAACTGTAACAAATAGGATTGCTGGTTGCTTATAAAGAATAATTTGCATATATTATTATCTACAGTTAACAAACTGTACAATTACCTCACTTTACTTTAGGGGAAACTGAGTTACACAAACTCTAGAGATCACAGAGTGGGCTATGAGTAAGTAAGAAATGGGGTCTGTCACTTCTACTCAGAGAGCCTCCATTGACCCAATATGTCCGAGCGGTTGGCGCAGCCAGGGCCTGGTTGGGAATGAATACTGAGGACTGGCCAATAGAGGGTGCTTTCCATAACACCTCCCCTGGGTGCACAGGACTAGAGTGAATCAGGGAAGACTAGCTTTAACTATAGATGCCTTCTTAGATGTAGATATCTTAAAATAAAAACTTACCAACTCATGCTTCTAAACCAAACCAGAGTTTTACCAAATTCACTTTATTATATTTGTATACCAAGTATGCATTTCCAGAGTTTTACCCAAAAACGCATATTTAAAAAGTAGATATAATGAAAGAAACAAGTAAGAATCTTTTACAGATATATAAGGATAATCCTACAGACACGACTGCCCCACAGAGCCGGCAGGGGAAATAACTGAATTCTTAAACTCAAGAAGCAGACTGTGCAGAAGCCAGCACAGCTTCCTCGGAACACGGCTCACAAGACTGTGAGTTCAGAATGGCCCTTATTCACATTTATAGTATTCACATTTATAGCTAATAAAAAAAAAAAAAAAAAAAAAAAGGAAACATTCTCCCCTCTTGCCAGTGTGTTTTCCTTTCCTTTCAGGGGAAAAAAAAAAAAAATGAATGCAACCTCTGGAAGCTGCTAACAGAGAAGGCTGGCTCTCTAGGATATCCCTACCTTTTGCCAGAAGCTACAAATGTATACTGGAAAGTAAACAATGGAAAGGTTACTGAAGGTTAAGTACATTCACACACTTTAGACTGAATGGCCAGACTCCTAGCTGGGAATTAATTTACACAGCATGGACCTAGTGCCCTAGTTCTGGCTGGGGTTGCAGGAAGGAGGGTGGGGAGACAAGGCATAGCTGATAGTCCCAGGTCTACGGCAACCAGAGGTCACCCAGAGGGTACCTCTGTTTATAACCCGAGCCCTTTCTCATTTATCTTCCACTGAGGATTCCCTAGTTGGATCCATGACAGGCTCTGTGACATCACCTGTCAGCTAATAATAGAAATTCAGTCAGCCACCTGCCAGCAAAGATGGATGGGTTTTTGGTTACAGACTTACTAATTGAAAGTGGAGCTTCCTCCCCCCACCCCCCACCCATTCCGCCCAGCCCCTACCCCACTCTAGCTTACAGGCAGCTAAGGCCCTGGATCCCCGTGGCTGTTCATTAGATCTTCACTAACTTTTACAGTCAGTTATAACAAGAGCCCTGCCAGGACTTCAGAGAAGCAACCGCACTTCCAGGCCCTGCTCAGGTTTCATTTAGGAGCCTTCCTTTGGTTGAATTGCTCTGGAACCCAAAGACACAACCTGGATCTCTGGGGTGAGAAATCACGCAGCCACTCGACAGTGAAGATCAGGGTGAAGGCTCCAGGGCTAAGGGGCAACACCTTTCAGAGGCTGACAGGACTGAATTTCAAATCTTATCAGCCGTGTCACATCCAAACTAGAACACAGGGGATGACCTTAAGTTATTAGCTTTTAGGATTTAAGTTGGTTCAGAATGAACATTTGAAAAAAGAATCGAGAATGTTTCTGAGGAATCTTTTAGTTGTTTGCCTGGATGTATCGGTAAGGAATAAGCTACAGTTAGGTTCTTATGGGAAAAAACCTGACTTAACACAAATTTTGGCTGAAAATTAATTTTTTTTTTTTTAATTTTTTTTGTAGTATATGAGGCCCTGACATGGCAAAGGTTTGGGAATAATTTGTTTCCCTTCTCTGACAGTAAAAATGTTTCAGAAACATTTTCCTTAATCATGGGTCTGGAATGCTGGAGGCAATGCCTGGCTTTTGGTTGAGAGGCTGGCGTTGCTCACTGCCCCACGGCCTAGTCCATGTTTCTGTCCTATTGCTGAGCGGTGTGCAGAACACCTGAGCCATGCAGCCTGGCCCTGTGCACCCTGCACTATGCCCTCCAGGCTGTGCGGCTACTGGCTGAACGGCTACATTCAGGAAGCTTTCCTCCCATTTCCTGTTTCGCAGAAGGGCTCCATCTGGACTACTGAGAAGACTGTATTATCAGAGGTGTGCCTGCAATCCAAGCTCTTTTGTGCAGTTAAAGCGATAATGTTGCCATAAAAATGATAGTTTAAAATAAAGAGGGGGGAGAGGAAAGAACTGACTGTTCAGAGCACGGGCCCTGTACTTTCTGAAGTGTCTATACCTCAGCAGGATTTCTTGTACTGAAGCTGATGCACACTGGGAGAGCTATTCTCCATACAGAAGTACAGACCATTCAGTGACATGAGTTCTTTCCTGGCAAATAAAATATACCTTTAGATCTTTGCAGACATCATCACTTTGGTCCCTACACCCTACTGGGTTTTTATTTTGGAAAAATAGTTTCAGAGCTGTTCAGAGGCAGCTTGTTTTACTCTGTGAACTGAATGTAATGTGAGATTTTCGAAATTAGATTTCATAGTTTTTAAAGTCCACCATAACTGGCAAAGGCTGTGGATCTTTAAGGACGGGGTGAGAGAGAGGAACTTCTCTACTTGTATTTAGAACCAACAGATCTATATTGAGATGTGCTCATTACACATGTACCCTGGGCCTTAAAAGTATTTATTTGAGATCTCTTGATTAGTGGCCTTAGATATTAGCACTGCCCTCCAGATATCAGCTAGAACAAGTAATTAAAAGAGAAACAACTCTTTTCTTTGGCTCACAGGTACCACTTTCCGTGTGTAAACAGTTTACCTATTACAGCGGTGGTTTAAGCACAAAGTGTGGTAGGTACACCTGGCTCTCTAATTCTAGAGCCAGATGTCTGGGATCAAAGCCTGGTTCTCCCCCTCATTAGCAACAATGGGCCAGTCTGCTGAGATTGTATGTGCCTTGGTTTTCTCAGGGGTTTTAGAACAGTATCTGTATCACAGGGCTCATATGAAGATTAAACGGGAAAGCCCGGGCACACTCTAAGTGCTCAAGAAACACGGGCTATGACCATTTGACTGCATAACAGTGTTGGGGGACATGGCAGGTACAATCAGCCACTTCATATGCGGGACAGTGTAGCCAAGTGTAACCAACAAAGGGCTTGGACACGGCCAGAAACAGACCACAGAATGATCAAACTTAACTTGAGTGAAGTCACCCAGAACTAAAGAGGATTCAAATCTCTTCTCATCTTCAATATTGGATTTATCAGAATATAGTGATTCAGTAATTTCAAATCTGAAATGCTAACAGCAGAACAGAAGCCAGCAGGAGAGCTGAAAGGACGGCAGGGTGTCCAACAGCTGAGTGGAGAGACAGCAGAGAAGGCAGGTACCATTTGTATGATTTTGCTTCTGTGAATTCAAGTGAATCGCCATTATTCCCAAGCAGTTTTTGCTTAGATTCCTGACATCTAGCTCAAAGCTAAGTTTGACTCCACTTTCGTAGAAACAGGGCTATAAAGACCTTTATCATGAAAATTTGCTGAATTCCCTACAAGCAAAAACTTGCTTGGCAGGGAACATTAAATACGAAGTCCAAATTTCATTTTGCTGGGTACAAATCTGAGTATCTCTGACAGAGGCAGAGCTGGTGGAAGCTGGCTGTTAAATCTGCAGGGTGGCATCTCCAGTATGAGCACAGGTTAATGGGAAGACATTTTGATAGTTAGATAGTATATTTAAAAATAACTGTATAGGAATTAAGGTATATAACTCAGAAACTGAAGTCTACTTTGACTAGAAAAGGTAAAGCAAAAGATTGGCACCTTCAAAGTGCAGAGCAGAAACACATCTCCAGTTCATTCTTCCTTCCCTTAGGCACTGCTAATGGGGTCCAGTTAAAGGAACAAGAGAAGACAGGACGCCCCTTCCCCTCTCTCGGACCCCAGTGTGTCCTGTTTGCTCTGCTGAGTGGCCGTTTCAAAGCCCGGGAGGGGCTCCCGGCTGCAGCGCCCCCACTTACCAGGAGATGGCGGCTGGAGCTTGGGCTGCTTCTTGGTGTCGCCCGTGCTGAAGACTTCCGGTGGGGGCTCCTCCCCACGTTCGATCTTGCACTCAAAGGCAAACAGGTACTGAATATACTGCTTTTTCAGGGAGCTTGCTGCACTGCTCGAAGTGCCAACATTTAGGTTGGTTGCCAGCTCACGCCACTTCTTGTTTTTATTAACCTAGTCAAAAATTAAAAAAAAAAAAGGCAGGATCACTGGTTTGCAGCAAAGTGGCTTGTTTAAAGCCAGGAAACAAAAAAAAGCACTTAATATCTTGGTTTACTTTTTTTTTTTTTTCATTTGCCTCTTTTAACTAATGCTCATTACTCCCACTCAGTAGTGCACAGACAGCATTTACAGTTATAAAACCACTAAGGAACCTGCTGATAGCTACATAAAAATCATTGCTTGTGGAGATTCTTCTGCCCGGTGCATCTTCTAATGCCTCCGAGTCTGACAGAGTGGGTGCTGCTCGGAGCTGGCGATTTATCTCTGAGCAAAGGTGCTCTTGCTCACCCCCATCTCACTCTTTTTTTTTTTTTAAAAGGGTGTCTACAAACTAATTTAAAAAGCAATAACAGAATTATTTTGCAATTTAAGTACCTGAGCCTTAATAAGAAAAACAATGTCTCTTCCAACAGCCACAAGCTTCCAGAAAGATTAGCCTCTAATTTCTGTTCATGCCCAGTCTTTTACATGAGGCTTTCTTGGTAATGTTGGGTGAAGGAGGCCCCAACCAAATGAGCCTAACCTAACAGTCCAGTGGAAGTCATCAACCCTATCTGAGCTGTGAAGCCACCAGCTAGCTGACATGGCAGCACCAGTGGGCTTGGGAAGGGGCACATAGGACCATCCAGTGTTCCCACTTACACTCAGGCTAGAGGGACTACAACTGTAAAAAGAGAAGAGAAGAAAGGAAGGGAATTCTCAAATGTTATATAAGATTTGAGGAACTGGTTTAACTTTTTGATTGATTTCCAATGGGAACAGGTCACACAAGGCTGACACACGAAGGAAACATGAAGGCCCGCAAACGCTTGGGGAATATTTTGCCTTTAGATGTGTCCTGTGTTAAGTAGCATGGGTTAAAGGGACAGTCAGTTTTAATGAAATGTTCAATTTTTGGATTCAAACTTCCTCACAAAGCTCTTTATGTCCATTTACTTAGTATTAAATGGTGCATGAGAAGCCAGAGAATACTCTCGGGAATGCTTCGTGCCATTTTTGGTACTGAATGCCAGGCTGCAAAGGGCAGGCCTGTGACTGCTTCTGAAATAGCAGGCAGAGCGCTGCCTGGGACACCCTGAAAAGCAAGGCTTTTAGCTGATCCCTCTGGGGCTGCAGCACCTGTTTGAACAACATCTGATGGCGTGTGAGTGACAATGTGGCGAAGGCCTCACTGCCAGGAATCCCTACCACATTCAAGCAACCTCATCAGCTAAGCCAGTAGCATCTTGCTCACAGACTCAACCTGGGAGTCCACTTGGCTGAGTGAGGTGTTCTGACGGTTCCTTGCTTCTGTGAGCTGGGTGAAACCCTTCGCTGGCCACCACCCACACCTGGTCACACCTGGTCTGCATCCTGTGATCCCATCTGATTACGCCTTCTGGAGTCAAGCTCTAATTGCTTCACTTGGAGGCCTCAGTCTCTGGTGGGAGGAGGCTCCTCCAGGAGGGCTGAGAACAAAAGCCTCTCCTGCAGGCCCTGCAGCCCGGACACCAGGGCGGGTCCTCAGCGACACCTGTGCATCAGCTGGCCTACCTTTGGATAGTGAAGCCCGGAACACCTGAGCAGCTCCTTTCACTTGTCTGGGAGGGAGCCCAGGAACTGACAGGTTTTAAATGCTCCCAGATGCTGCTAATGAACAGCTAGGTCGGAGAACCAAGGGCAGATAAAGGGCATGTGCTTCGCAATCAAACAAACGGCCCCACCACTTACCCTGAGAGTCCCTGGGCCACAACATTTTTGTACAGTCGGCCTTCCCTGTTCCCTGGTTCTGCATTTGTGAATTCAACTGATTGTGAGTTGAAAGTATTGAAAAAGATAAAAAAAAGCCCGCCCAAAAGAAAGTTCCAAAAAGCAAAACTTGAACTTGTACCAGCAACTATTTGCATAGCATTACACTGTATTGGGTATTATAAGTAACCGAGAGATGATCTGAAGTATATGGAAGATGGTGTGTAGGTTCCAGAAATAAAGAGGCTCAAGCTCACAGGGTTTCAGTATTTGTCGGGATCCTGGAACCAGTGCTCCATGGACCCCAGGGGACGACAGTACTTCAATCTGTTACATCTCTTCTTCAGGGCTGACGACTCTGCATTCCATGGGCGTTGAGAAAAGTGACAAGAAAAAGGATGGTGCCCAGGATGCGGCAGGCACTCACCCCTGAGGGCCCTTTTCTCCATTCTACTTCGGGATATGGACACACAAACCTGCCCCAGCGCTAAAAACAGGGCTGTGACAAGGGAAAGGAGAATGTGGCCCCTAAGGTACAGAATGAAGGGGGCAAGTGCAGGGAAGGCATCTGCACAACCCCAAAAGGAGTGCCTCCGGGCATTCTGCACCTGGGTGCCCCCAGCCTTGGGAAAGGACAGCACTGTCCCTCCTATCACCCAAGTACAGCGGACATGGTTGTAGAAGGATGACAGTCTTCTTGTTAACTTGCTCTGGATAGAGGGAAACAGCAAATTTGATTTATATCTGATCCAGAAAATTTAGTCATTTGCAAAACATTTCTGTTTACCATGAAATTCTAACACAGATTCCACAGAATTCTAGAGCTGTTAGGGACCCTAAAGCAAAACCCAGCTCAAATGTCTCATTTTACAGTTGAGGATTGAGTCCATATAAATGACCTACTGAGGTCACTCTGCGAATGGGTGGCAGATCGGGGTCCCTGACCCCAGTGCAGCCCCTGCCCCCGACTGGCCACATGTGAACATGGATCCAGTAAAGTGACCTTCCCAGGGGCTCAGCTTTTTCTTTGTGAGAAAAAAAATTCAAGTTTGCATATTCAGAGCTCATCTATAGCATCTCCTCATTCAGCTGTTCTCACCTGGGCCAAACCTCCGATCTCTTTGACGCAGACATAGAGTCGGAACAGGTCCAAGGGCTTCTTGCCCACCGCAGGCAGACTTGAGACCGGGGAGCCCCTCTCCTCCATGAAGGTGAGGTAGCGGTCCACCCACAGCTTCCTCTCTGGCTCATTCCCCAGCTCATACACCTTTGTGATCTTCTCCCCAGTGGTGGTGGATGAGCTGGACTTCTAGAGCCCAGGGCAGCATTTGGAGATGGGGCATAAGCGGGCCGAGGGAAATGGAAGAAGGCGAGAAAAAAAGTAATGAGCTACCAAATACAAGAAGAGAAGAAGTTTTAAAACTACTGCTATCACACAACAATTAGGAATGAAGGCTACTAGTTCAGGCACAAAGTATACATTTTCTTAATTAACAATTTACTTTGACTTTAACTAAAGGGCCCAAACTCCCCCTTTTATATACTTGAAAAACAAAAACGGAACAAAAATCTTTTTCACTTTATCAATATAAGCGTTGAATCCCAGAAGGCAAGACTCCAATGACCCCTCATGTCATTTCTTTTTTTTTTTAAAAACGGTGCAAGTTCATTGAATGGCCACAATGAGTTTAAAGTTTCAACTGTAATATTATAGAGCCCCCCTCCTCATTACATAGACGCCTACATTTGTCAAAATATGAATGACCAATGTATAGCTTTATTAAAACTAAATCATATGGAGGTAGAGCACATACATGTGTGTTGAAAAATACAAGGTCGGTCACATGTCATTGGTGTGACCAGTGGTGTGTGTGCTTTACATTTGAGAGCCTTCTAAATTAATGGCCAGTTACTAGCATTCTCTCAGAATGATTCCGCTTTCCTGACTTAAGATTTCTTAAACTTTTCTGTCAAGGTAATTTTAATAGATTTCTTAAGCAAACGTGTTCATCACAAACACGTGCTATTTCATACTCCCAGCTTATTTATGAACATTTACTTTTATGCGCCCATTTGGTTTATACTGATGTTTTAATTCTTGGTATTTCATTTTTCTAATTTTATATTTGATACTAAAATGTCAGAAGTGGCTGTTTCTGCACACCTGAAGCTCACCCTCTGGATTATGTGATCTGGGAAGGTAATACTTTTTGTCCTAAACAGTCCAACTGTGTATTCTCCCTTTTTTTTATGTCTCTGTATTTGTAACAATATTTGTGTACTTATAATATTTGCAACTGTGGGATTCTTGTGCAAAATCACTTGTAAATTCTCACTTATTTCCTTGGAATAATAATACACTTATTTAGTCATGTTTATTTACTAGGTTATCATTTGCAATGTATAGTATTATGTTAGATGAAGTTTTTAACTCTTTTTCATTATATTTAGCTCAACACAATTTTAAACATGTGACCTGAAATGGGGATGGTGAGTTAAATAACACAACTGTCATCAAGGTTTGATGCTACCTTGTTTAGCAAAGTGACTGACTCCCAATAAAACTAGGGCCTGAGAAAGGATGCTTAAGAATGAAACTAATCAAGCTGATGGGTGGCAGAGGTCCTTCCAATTAACATGTTATTTCCCAAGCTATTTTTGCTGAAATTTTAAGCCTTCAGCTTTAGAATTATTGAAACATAAAATCTTTACATAAAACATATAAAAATAGGTGATACAGCTGATGTAAATAAAAAATGTAGAGTGGCAGGATTAAAAAAAAAAAACTGTGACCTTTTACAATTTATATTGATGAAGCTAAAAAGCAAGTCACCTAATAGTTACTTTAGGTAAGAACTTAAAATGTATATACATATTCCTATATATGTCTTATAAATTCATGTATATACCAAAAATATGGAACACATTCCATATCCAAATAAGTTTGTACATGTTATCATATTCTTATATCCAAAGAGTCTCTGACTAGGGAAAGAAACTGTTCTAACACAGCTTATACCACATTCTCATCCTGGGAACATTACAGAAACTTTGTCATCATTAATGAGGTAGTTATTAACAAGAGGTTTCTAAATCCTAGTGCTGAAAATTTTTTTCCTTATTGGGAGGCACATTGAAAAAATGGATCCAATCTTTAAAAAAAAATAAAAATCTGAAATAGGAATCAGAGGAAAAAAAGCACTATCACCTAAAATCAACTAACATAACAACAAACCACAACCACCATGAACCTCCCCCTTTTATTTCATCTGTGAAAAATTGAGAGGTAAAATTGAGATTCAATTTAAAAATAAGAGATATAAAATCAATCATTTCAATTTACAATTACTCTAAGTGCTCCACCAATATCCTGAATATAAGAACCAATAGCTATTTCTGGCCTGGTCCTCTCTAAATCCCAAATGTGGAAGGGCTCCAGGATAACAGTTCATCGTGACCCAAGCGATGAGACTGTGGTGTTTATTCCTATTTATGAAAGGACTGCATTCTCATAAACGGAAATGGGTCTAAAGGAATGATTCACTTAGTTTGACTATCCATAGTTTAACTTTTCTTACCGTTCTTTGTTAAATGAACTTAAGTTTGATCAACTTCTACATATCTCAATTGTTCTCATAAAATGAGAAAACCTTAATGAAGATAACTGCTTTTAATAGTTTTACTTTTCATAGTTTTTAGATCTTTAAAAATGTACTTTATGGTGCCATAATGTAGGAAAAGGCATCTATATGACAAGAAAGTGGTCAAGCCTCAGTTATGCGTCAGGTCCTAGAAGAGGCCTCCTCTGAGGCCAGCTCCCTGGTCTGAATCATCACAAGTTTTATTTGTCCTTAGTGGCACCTGGCCTCAGAGGGCATCGAGGTGTGTGTCCTACGTGGGATTAGCTGTCTGCCCTCCACTCTTCTGACCAGACCTTACGTTCCACAGGGCAGGACCTGTGTTGATTTTGAATCACCAACAGTGACAGCACACTGGAGGTACTCAGTAGGTATTTATTCTGTAAGTGGATACTCAAATGAATGAGAAAGGTCTGGAAAGTCTGGCATCATCCAAGTAAGAATCAACAGCTGATTAAAACCGTCTATAGGCTTTCAGTGAGCAAGGTGCTAAGTGAATGTGGACACCATCTAATAAGACTGAAAGCTGAGAAGGGATTGGTGGACAAGTAACATCTCCATTCCCAGTCTCCAGGTGACACCCCAGCCCATTCCCAAAGTTAGTATCTGGGTGCCCAAACAGAGAAAAATGATATTAAGAAAAACAAAAGCCCTAGGATGTAAAGACTATATACTTTATCACTGATTAGGCTCAAGATGCACTTTTTTTGTTCTCAGACATTAGTTTTGATGTGACCTTTGGATAAATGTCATTTACATTCTGCTCATCAACAATGGGCAAAAGAAAAAAAAAAAAAAAACTGCAGGAAGATAACTTTTCCAGGCCACTTGAACACCTCATTTTGCTTTGATACTGTAAAAATTCTATCTTACTGCATGAAACACTGTCGTGGAGGCAAGAAAAAGAAATGGAGACTGCTGAAAAATTACAGCAAGACATTATTATGGTGCCACAAAAGTTTTCCTTGCATCTAACTTAATTAAGTCTATAAGTAGACGTTTCCTCAAATCTTTGAGGCAGATTTACATCTCAGCAGTCTTTACCATATGCCTGGTAATATGTGTATATGCGTGTGTATGTGCAAATGTTTATTTTTATTGTAGAATGTTTTGTAACAAAACTGTTGGTCCACGGCACACTGTCAAAGCATAGAACATCTTTGTTATTTAGTTCATTTCAGGTCTGTTATTATACAAGCTTTATTAGGAACACTGTGAAGAACAATTTTAAGTACAATTTAAAGTTGCATCTCAGAAAGAGAAGTTAAATACTCTTCAACATGTATCTGCAGTGATTTGACAGTAGAGATAATCTGAGGTCCTTCATAACAATCTCCTTTCTTTCCCTTCTTGAATGAGCATTTCATTTGAGCGTGGAGTTGTTTTCTCAATACAAAGCAATCTCTAACACCTTCCACTACCTCAAATCACATCCTCCCTTGTTCTCTTTTTCTATGACTGGAGCCAGAAGTGTGATTGTAAATTTTTAAGTAAAAAGTGGTTATTTACAGGGAGTGATAATGTATGTAGAACTATATAGAAAAAAAGAGGACAGTAATATGTGATTTTAAGTATGATTATGTAACAGAAAATGAAATCAATAATTCAGTTTGTTTGATAATAGTTTCCTATGGACTTACTGGATACAGATAATACGACAATAACTTAAAATATAATAAGTATCTCAATCATTCTTTATTATCCAGAAATAAGCAAGATGGAAATTTTAAACATGTAGTATGGGTCTATTAGAAGTCTTTAAGAAAAATCTTTTTTTTCTCCACTCATGTTTTATTGGTCATCTCTTATTTTCTAACATCAGTTCTCTACCCTACTTGAAATCCCCTCCTCTCTCTGAATTTCTCCCCTCTTCCCATTAGCAGACTTAATGCTAAATTCCTGTCCATTTTATCTTAAGGTTTTAAAGATATTTTCAACCTCCGAAATTTTCCCCTCTGAGCCAATAAACAAATGTTTTTGAAAAGTTATACACGGGGTTCTATTTGTTGACTTGAAAATATTACTGATTCAAAAAATTTTTTTTTTAATGAAAAGAAAAACCAGAACAGATTATGGGACAACCCCCCTCCCCATGTTGGCTGCCTTCTGAGACTCAAAGCGAATAACACAAAGATATCAGAATTAAGGAGCTGCACCCTCTCTTTCATTAGTTCTGCATAACCCATACTAGAAGCATTTTTTCATTTCATCTTGGTTGTTGAAAAAGTGAAATACATGTCTAGAGAAGAGGTAACAGTGCCCTTTCTCTCTCTGAAAAGGAAAATGCTGGTTATAGTAGAGCTCCACATGAATTTTACAAACATTTACTGGAACTACTAAATCTTCAAACCTTCAGCTCTATCTGTTTAAACCAGTGAATGGATAATTAATAGCAGCCTCCTTGTGGGGTTTTGACTAGATTGCCAGATTCGCAGTTAAAGTCTTCTTCCCTCCAACTTGCTTTTCCTGAGCTGTGCTCTTCAATACATTGTCTTACAAAAATTAGCGTATTAATTAAGCCTTCTTGGCAAGTACTTGCATGTTCAGTTTTTTTTTTAAAGATCTTTTGATTCCCTATATGAATGTGAGATAAAGGTTACTACAGTGCCATTTTTCTTCTTCTTTAATGGCACAGAATTAATTTCTTTAGTAGGAAAATAAAAGCCTAGTTCTACAGACAGAAGAATATTAAGGCAAAAAAAATTCCCTTAAATACACATTTCCACTTTTTAAAAGTATCATATAAAATCAACAATTTTAAGATTCTCAGCATGCTTGCACAGGATGTAAATTTTCTATCTCAAATGATTCTAATGTAGACACACATTAATCTATGAGTAGCATTCCAAATATTCACATATGCTAACATTTCTACAAATTTTCTGTTATTTTCTGACAACTAGATTGAAACAAAGTAGGGCTATAACATGCTGAACTATGCCCAGAGTGTAGTATTTATGTTTTAAAGATACAAGTAGTTGTGACATAGATGTTTTAGACACAACAGTCCAAAGGCCAAACTTATCGTTTATTCAACGGCTGCTGTTAGTTACCACGTAAATGGACAGTTAATTCATTTTAAAGATCTTCCAGAAGTGCACAATGGGTTAGACATTTAAACAAAGTCACTGTGTGAAGGAGTTTGGGCCCAGTAGCACACTCACATGCTTCTTATAGACGCTTCTTTATATCAGTGGTTTCATTATCAGTAATCAACTCACGTTATGATGCATACAAAATTTACTCATTTTGTTACTTGTATAATTACGAAGAAAATCCCTTCATGGATAAATTATGAAGAAAAAGTCTTATAAAACAAATTAATAAGCAAGCATTAAAGTAGAATTAATTATAAAAAAACCCCCCAAAACCAAAACCAAACCAAAACAAAACAAAAAAACCAAAAACCAAAAAACCAGAGCCACTTACAGGGCTTGATGGAGTCTTTGGCCAGCCTGGGCTGCTAATGCTATCACTTTCATCTCCATGAAATGAGGAGATGCTAGCAGAGCTGGGGGACATTGGGGAAGGGACTGGCAGGTTGCCGGGGGTTGGGGGCTGAGAAATACCCTGAGAGCTGTAGCTATCCTGTGGTAGAGGAATAAAAAAAAAAAAAAGACAAAGGTAGGGCAAACTTTATTTAAAATAACAAAAAGCACATCCAGTTTAACAGACTAATTTATATATATAATATATATATAAAGACACATACAAACAAACACACAAAACCACACACATATAAAGGTATTAAAACAACATTCTTAATTATTATAACTTGGTAAGTTTGCTGGATGCTGGATAAGACCACTAAGCCACCATGCTTATTCAAGCTTACATGGAATGCTAAGCATGGGTTACCCCTTATGAAAGAAAGAAAGGAAAAAAAAAAAAAAAAAGCTGTTCACCTTATTTATCAAATAAGGCAGGAAAGCAAAATATTAAGTATGCTGTTGTTGCTGAGGCGGCCAAAACAGGAAGCTATAAACTGAAGGCAGAGAAAATGGCTGCAAGTATCAAAACCAGGCAAGATCCCTTCCTTCTCCCCACCCCCGAGGCACTTCTCTGGGTGGGTCCTGTCCCTCCGCCCCCTCCCACATCCAGTTAAATGCCATAAGAACTAGTAACTTTCAGATCCACACCATGAAGGGGGTGGGGAAAGAAGACTGCAAACATGTCGCACAAGATGGAGGCATGCAGAAGAGAAGAAACCAAATGAAAAAAAAGGAGAGCACATGGCAGCTTCAGCGAGCAGGCCCCACACCACGTGCAGAGGAGAGGAGTACCTTCGACTTGCCCTCCGGCTGTGCACTGCCTTCTTCTTTACCATCGGCTTTGAGAGGCAGGGGCAGTTTGGATTCACTAGGAGACATCATATCTGCAAGACCCATAGATGCTAATTGAAAACAGGAGAGAGAGTTTAGGATTATACGTGTGACTCGTCAGGCTGTGCTCACTAACACAAGCTACCGAGTGATGGGGCACCCGAATTTCCCTCCAAGGAAGGAAAGAAAAAAAAGGAGAAAGAAACTGTAACTCAGAGAATGCTAATTTCTGCAATCTAAGTAGCAAGGGATTCTTGCAATTCTTTCTTATCTTTAGGGGGAGAAAAGCAATCATTTAACTCAAGACCTAAGCCACCAAAAGTCAACTATTATCAATATTATGTTTTCAAAATTATTACAGTTTTAATCGTGGAGGTGCACACAGAAATATGCTCAACGACCAAACTGCTAATTAGGTGTTGGAAGCAAGAGCTCGGTGTGTGTATTTTCACTGGCTGAGTGGAGGATTTACTGCTTTCTTAACTTCCTAAATTCACACAATCCATAGTTCGTAAAATCACTTAGCACTTAATACTATTTCACTCAAAAGTCACATATATTACATATGGCCTAGGCTACAAGGACAGAAGACGGTTGTAATAGATGATTTCAAAAGCAATCATCGAAAGTCATCTGTGAAGGAGAGGATTTCTAATTACTTTGCAATGGGGCTGGTTTCCTTTCATTCTGAGGCAGGATGTACATGGATCAGTCCTCAGCTGCAGTTCAAAAGCCCAGGTCAGATACCCACACCAGCTCAAGTCAACCCTGCGATCCTAGGAAAGACTCATCTTCTAGCTCCCGGCTCAGAAATTCAGTCATTTAGGCTATAGAATGAAAGGTCCCCAAAGGTCAACTGATTTTACCTGCAATACTAATAGACATTTTTAACTTAAAAACACGGGTTTAGCTTTCTTTTTAAAGGCTAGAGTAGGGAATCAGTGTAGATATCCAGGGCATAACTGCTGAATTTCTATAGAACCCCACTGTGCAAACCATCTGCACGGCACTGGGCTGTGAGTGCCACACCACCCAGCTGTGTGAAGAGGCAGAGTGAAGAGAGGTGGAAGGAGAAAGTGAGAGGGGAGAGAATTATGAGCCTTATAAATGAGTGAAAACCAGAAAACATTCCCATTTCAAAAGAAAATAAAACTCGAGGTTTTATGAACAGGACCCATTTCACGTTCTGCGAAATCAAAGTGCTGGCTCAACCACTGCCATGCACATGCAGCATAATGTGCCAAAAAAAGAAAAAAAGCTTAAAAAAAAAAAAAAAAAGGCTCCACAGATTGCCCACTACAAAATGATTATTGCACATATTCATGTATTACTATGTTTTAGAAAATAATTAGTTTTAATTACAGCAGTGAGAGACTGAGCAGGGCTCTGGCGAATTAGCTGGCAAGCTTGGTAGTGTTAATTTGCTAATATCGTTAGCATCACTGCAGGTTGAGACCAGAGGTCCTGCCAAAAAAGCCTATCCGGCCACGTGCCCGTGAGTTTACATCAGCACACTCAATGATGCACTCTGAAATGCCTGTATTTTCCACGGGCACATTGGCTTGTTTTTCAAAGCCCATTTGCAGCCCAGTCAGCCCTTGAAGTCATCACCACACACACAAATCATAATTGGGATGTTTTTCTTTCTTTTTTTTCAAATTACTTTCAATACTTAGACTTTAAGAACTGAAACAAAAAGCTTTTTCAAGTGATGCAGCTGCAGAGAAAAATCTATTGGGATCAGCTAAAAATGCGGTTATTTTTGTGAATGTGTGAAACCTCAAAAAAGCAGCTGAGAGATGTTACACCAAGAAGACAGCCTTGTGCAAAGTAGCGGATGGCTTTCCTGCAGCTTTACCTCTTGGGTCTACCAGGATATGAAATTGGGAACATCTTTACATGAAGAAACCCCCTTTTGAGAAGAAGAGAAGAGAAAAAAAAGCAGGGCAAATGTGGAAAGCAGGGCTTCTTTACCAAAGTCCACATGTCCTTGGCTAGCTATTCCCAGAGTGGGCTCAAAGGAACGATAATCACACAATTGCAGAGAAAAGTGGCAAGTCAAGGGCATGGGGTTTCTGTTAAGTCCTGCTCCTTCTAAGGTTATAACAGTTTGTCAGTATTTATAATAAATTATGCCTGAATATGAGTTTTGAAAAACAGGAATTAGTAATTTCTTAGTAGTTTCTTCTTCATGCATTAAATGTGTTAATGTACACAAAAGTAATTATTTTTAATGTAAAGCATTAGGCCAATTATTGAATTATGATAATTAATGACAATTTAGAGTGATTTAAAAATCACACTGAGATGAATTTATAAGCATATATAGGGGTTTGAAATTCCCCAAATTTCTTCATTTTCTATTATATATTTTAAAATGGGCATTCAGGGTATGCAAATGTAAGTATTTTTTAAAAGATTATTTTGACAGAAACATAAGTACAAAATATAGAGGAACAGCTTTACTTTGTACTCCTGCTTTGTGTGAGCGTCATATACTCAATCGTGTCTTACTCTTCACAACTCTTCTGTCCATGGAATTTTCCAGGCAATAATACTGGACTGGGTTGCCATTTCCTCCTCCAGGGTATCTTCCCTGGTCCAGGAATCAAACCTGCGTTCCCTGTGTTTTATTTTACCAAATGGATCATAAGCTCTTTCCTTACTGTGGCTTTTACTGTTCCTTTTGTTAAAAAGTTTATTTTTGACTTCTTACTAGAATTCTCAGTGAATCATTGCAAACAGTCATATGTCTCCCAGGGCACTATTTTTTTCTTCCTTTTCCAGAAGAGGAAGACCCCCAGTATTATAAGGATGTGTTACATCAAAGCACTGTTCCTCCTACTGACATCAGTAATCCCATATGTAGAGTTCAGACATGAAAAGGGGCAGTAAAGAACCCATGACTACAGAGAGAGCTGTATGGGTACTGTATATACATCTCAAGTATTAGCCTCTGGCTTTACCATTGGAATTTAAAAGAAGAATGAGCTCTTAAAGTAAGTGTGGGTCAAGGTCCTAAGGCAGCTTTCCCACCCTGGATTTAGTATATTTCAACAAGAACATAAAAAACATATGGTGTGAGTAAAAGTGAACTTAAACATTCATTCCTACCCTTCCAGCTCCCTTGACTTAGTCTCCCATCACAGCTACAAAATTATTCCCAGAAGATGGTAAAACAGGACCAGAAACACCAACAGTTCTTTTTCATGGCAAATAAAATACTCTGTAAAATGTTTAACTTCTTGTTTTTGAAAACACAGAAGGGTCTATCTAAGTGTATACACTTGCAGATATTCACTGTTTTTATACGTAGCAAATATATAGAGAATACAGTTAACACATACAAAGGGTATGAGAAAAGCTCAGGCGAAACACTTCTCTCTGGCTGGGTCAGCAGAGCTTTGAAATAATCCCCTGAAACTTCCCTATGCTGACGCCTCCAAGGGGGTGGTGCCTGGCCACAGTGCCACAAGGTTATTCCGACGGAAATGCGCTAAGACACTGTGCATTGACTTCTGCTGAGGCAAACTTAGAATCACAAATGGTAGATATATTTTCCAGAATTTAGATATCTTTTTTAAGGTAATGGTTTATGTGTAGATAATTATATGATTAATGATACGATAAAATGAAACATGAATAAGTACAATGTTAACTAACAGCACCAGTATTATATAAGGGTATATTTAATAAGGTTAAACTCAATTTGCAATTTTTCCCATAGTAATACATAATTCTAATCTTTTAGGCCAAATATATATTTTAAAACCACTTCTTCAGAGGGAAGCAAGCCCACTGCTCACCATCCCACTTCTCCTTGAATCTGATGGGAAGAGAGAATTGCCACATTCACAGTCACATTGACTCCATTTAAATATCATTTGCTCACTGACACCTGTAACAATTTGTCACAGGACACAGGAGAACTTATTTTTTGCCCTAGCACACTGTGTACAGGATAACTGTCTGAACTGAACAAAGAACATGCTGGAATGCTGGTTCCATGAGCTGCTAACTGAGGTTCCTAAAACACCGCTGGCCATCATTTGTATTATCTGTACTTTATCCAAAAGTGTCCATGGTTGGAGAAAATGTTTTGCTGTTATTACTGGTAATTTATCTCCATGGGCCCAAACCAGGAAGACTGAGGTGGTGATGATCCAAGCCATTTCTGGCCCACCTTTCAGTTCAGTTGCTCAGTCGTGTCTGACTCTTGGCGACCCCATGGACAAGTCTAGACAAGCACAAATCTAGACAAATCAAGTGTACACCTTCAGACCACAACTCCTGTCAGGAGCTGCACTGTAATTGTGGGCTCCTCTGTTGTTCCCATGTACCTCAGAGACTGTAAGGCAGTTAAGCAGATTCACTTGTATCCATCAATAAACACAGAGTTAATGCTAAATCATCAATTTCCCTTGGATATGCTGGATGATTACTTTCTATCAGGTAACACTTGACTTAATAAAGCTGAAATAAAATCATATAAATGGGTAGTGGAAAATTTAATAAATGCTTAAATTATTAAAAATTCAGTATTTCAAAATGCACAATGCAATAAAAAATATACTACTACTGGCCCATACAAAAGACCATGAGGATAAATGGCCTTTCATTGAACATTTCCTCTGTACAAAATAACAAATAGCTGAATTATCTGAATAATAATAATAATAAAAAGAAACCCTCTCAGTGAATCTCCATTAAATTGGTTACTACGCAGGAATACATAAATCTTCTTAGGCAGGGCATCTATTTGTTGTTGGGTCATTTCTGTGGCTCTAGGTCCAAAGGAAAAAAGGGAAAAATGAGTGCTGCTAATAGTGGGGAAAATTTATTGTGCAGTTTCAATGCTCTAAAGTAATCTTATTTCAGCAAGCCAGACAAAACACATAATGTCATAACCCAAATACACCATTACCTGGGATGGTGCTGCGAAGGAAAGGGAAAGCTTCTAGCTAACAGTTCAAGCTTTTCACCTTTTATCTTAAATGTAAAAACATCCACCTCGCCAGGATGAATGACTGCTTAACATCAGGAAGGGCTGTTTTATTTATTTGAAAAGCTTGATTTTCACCAATATTTTTCCTCTTCCATAAACTTTTAAGGAGAAGTGATCAAGAATGGCACTATTAAATTAGGCCCTAGAAACCAACAAACACTAGACACTCAGTGGGATGCAAGCCCAGTCTCTAGCTGTCTGTCCTTCCTGATCAAGAGAGAACAGCTCCTGGGGCGGCCTTTCAAAGATGGAGAGGTTAGAAAGGTGGCGGAAGGCAGAGGAAATTAAAAAAGGTTAATAAGTGGGAGCCTAGCCTCTGACTCCACGAGGTTTTCCTAACACATCATAAAGCACCGCAGGACACACAGCTGGCTATGCAAAGTTCCAGATTAACTACGGGAGGGAATCCTACCCAAAATGTAGGTGTCAGAAAAAGCTAACAGGTCAGGTGAAATACGTCAGACGTTTTCTCATTTAAAGAGCAGTGTTCATCATCCCTAGATACTTAGGTGGATTTTAAGGAGGTGGTTCAGGACCTAAGGGGTCTAAGAATGTGGAACATGTGCACAGCTTTAGACATTCTTGATACTTCCACAAACTGCCAGAACACTCTTAGTCCACTAATCAGACTAGATTCGCTAAGAATGCAATTATTGAGATCACGGAGTATTCTGAAAAAATTAAGTATCATGAAAAATTTAAAACAAATTGTTAAAAAATGCATGATTTCTCAACAGAGACAGTCTACAAATAGCACTTTAAAAACAACTATTTTCATGTAAACATTTAAAGGTGAGTTTCCCTAAATGCAAAACAACCAAACCCTCTTTCAAATACTACCTTGTCCTACCCTTCAATCGTTTCCTTTGAGATATGAATTTTAATGCTTATTTCCACCACCAGCAGAGACTATAGACTTTGTCATGGGATCTTCCAATAATGTCCAAAGATAAAGAGAGCTTAGTGTATGTAAATACTTTGTAAGCAATCTCCACCGACATTTGAAATACGCCCACATATCACACAAATACAGAATGAATAAAATAATTTACATAAAATGTAATGTCCCTAAGACGTAATAGATGGAGCAAGTAACCAAGAGAAGCAGTATTTCCCCTCTTTTCACCAAATGATCTGACTGCTCAGGTTGCTTCTACACTCTCAGTGGTGCAAACGACAGGAGAAGAGGGGAGGGGAGAGCAGCCCTCGGAAGCAGGGAGCTGCCAAGGTTACCTGTTGAGCTGTTCACCATATTGGGCGTCATGCTGTAGGGGGGCGCCTGGGTGTTCATTAGCCCAGAGCTGTTGTTCATGGGCTGGCTGTAGGGCGAGCTGGAAGCCATGAGTCCACTCTGATTCATGCCGGGAAAGCCGCCTTGCCTACATGAAGAGAAAGCACATGCATCCGTATACTGACCACGCACAGGAGCTGCAGTTTACTCGGCAGTCATTTCTCACTGTGGGAGTCATTATGTAAGGGGTGGGGCCGTTATTTTTCTTCTTCCCTTCAAATAATTTATTTCCTGAAGCAAAAGACTGAACTCTACTGCTAAGTAATTGTTTAATGCACCATGTAAAAATTCCAAATAATATAAGTTCCACAAATAATCATGTCAGCTGTTCCAGGTTATAACTTATAGAGAGGAATATGAACAGGAAAGGGGGAACTTGAAATAAGAACAGGAATTACAAAAGCAAGCAAAATTAATTTCTAACATTTAAAAAGATTTGATTCTTCATTAACATAACTGAATACCCTTGCATCAAAAACCAAAAGTCAAGAAATAAAAAGCAGACGGGCAGTGTGAAAATGTTTTAAAATTTTTTACTTTGACCTAAATTTTCTAATATATTAAATACTGGAGAAAGAAACGAAACTCTCTTTAACATTGTGCAATTAGGTATTATTAAAAACACATCAATTTCCCTACATTAAAATTACACAGAAAACATCAGACTTCCACTTCTTTTTGTAGAACTTCAAGATTGCCAGGAGAAATATCAACAACCTCACATATGCAGATGATACAACTCTAATGCAGAAAGTGAAGAGGAACTAAAGAGCCTCTTGATGAGGGTGAAAGAGGAGAGGCAAAAAGCTGGCTTAAAACTCAACATTCAAAAAACTAAGATCATGGCATCTGGTCCTATAATGGGTTTGAAAAAGTGGAAGCAGTTACAGATTTTATTTTCATGGACTTCAGAATCACTGCAGATGGTGACTGCAACCCTGATATTAAATGACCCTTGCTCCTTGCAAGGAAAGTTATGACTAACCTAGACAGAGTATTAAAAAGCAGAGATATCACTTTGCCAACAAAGGTCTGTCCGTATAGTCAAAGCTATAGTTCTTCCAGTAGTCATGTACGGATGTGAGAGTTGGACCATAAAGAGGCTGAGCTGAAGAACTGATGCTATTGAATTGCGGTGCTGGAGAAGACCCTTGAGAGTCCCTTGGACTGCAGGAAGATCAAACCAGTCAATCCTAAAGGAAATCAGTCCTGAATATTTATTGGAAGGACTGAAGTTGAAGCTCTGTGCACCTGAGGCAAAGAGCCAACTCACTGGAAATGACCCTGATGCTAGGAAAGATTGAAGGCAGCAGGAGGAGGCAGTGACCAAGGATGAGACGGTTGGATGGCATCAATCAATCAATGGACATGGATTTGAGCAAACCCATGGAGATAGTGAAGGACAGCAAAGCCTGGCGTGCTTCAGAGTCCATGCGGTTGCAAAGAGTTAAACATGACATGTTGTGATTGAACAACAACAAAGGAGTTTTTATACTGGAGGCAAGTGACCCAACAGGCTCCAGGTCAACCCTTCTTGCACTCCTGAGCAGACTCATTTTTATAGTGACTTCATTTTGTGCCTATGCTCTGAGAAAGACAAACTTCTCTTAAACCCTGCAGAGGAAAGGGGTATTCTTTGAACTGAAGGAGACAACTGTCAGACAATGTCATTCCTCTAACTGCTGGTAATGAGACAGGGAAAGATAGAGGGAGAGGTCTGAACAGCACGGTGGTTTAATTTTCCCAGGAAAATTACGATATAGAAAGAAAGATAATGGCAATACTGCAAAATCTTGCAAAGACTCCACTGTTGGTAGTCAAGCTTTTCTTATGTCAATAGTACGCTTAAAAAAAAAAACTTATCAAAGTTTTAGCTACTAACATATACTCTAAGGAGTAAAGCTGACAGGAGGGCTAAAAATGCTGAGAGTGAAAAAGCTGGCTTAAAACTCAACATTCAAAAAAACGAAGACCATGGCATCTGGTCCCATCACTTCATGGCAAAAGATGGGGAAACAATGGAAACAGTGACAGATTTTATTTTCTTGGGCTCCAAAATCACTGCAGATGGTGACTGCAGCCATGAAATTAAAAGACACTTGCTCCTTGGAAGAAAAGCTATGACCAACCTAGACAGCATATTAAAAAGCAGAGACATTCCTTTGCCGACAAAGGCCCATACAGTCAAAGTTATGGTTTTTCCAGTAGTCATGCATGGATGTGAGAGCTGCACCATAAAGAAAGTTGGGTGCCAAAGAATTGATGCTTCTGAACTATGGTGTTGGGAAGACTCTTGAAAGTCCCTTAGACTGCAAGGAGATCCAACCAGTCCATCCTAAAGGAAATCAGTCCTGAATATTCATTAGAAGGGCTGATGCTGAAGCTCCAACACTTTGGCTACCTGATGCAAAGAACTGACTCATTGGAAAAGACCTTGATGCTGGGAAAGAGTGAAGGCGGGAGGGAAAGGGGACTAGAGAATGAGATGGTTGGATGGCATCACCAACTTGATGGACATGAGTTTGAGCAAGCTCTGGGAGTTGGTGATGGACAGGGAGGCCTGGTGTGCTGCAGTCTATGGCGTCGCAGAGTCAGACATGACTGAGGGACTGAACTGAACTGAAAAATGCACAGACATATGGCTTATCTGTTCCAAATTAATTATGATTACAACCCCCTCCACCTCCATTAAACTGTCCTTTGGTGGTTCTTAATGCATAACAGTAAAAAAAAAAAATTTAAGAGATTACTTAAGAAATTAACATAGGTCATTAAAAAATACTATTCTTTAAGTGCAGCTATTTTCAGTGGATTCAACTTTCTGCTTGGTAGAAGTTCAAACTTCACCTAGCTGAATATTCCAAGTATCAAGGGTTTGAGTGGTTTTTTCCTTTCTTTTAAATACTATACCAACCATTCAGAGAAATTCTACACAAACTAACATTTATGATGGCTTGGAAAGAATATTCTAGAAGACTGAAAGGCTAACATGAGTGTGGCTCTGGGAGGAAGGAGTGTTATTTCTGCCTTGAATTCTCAGCTCATCTAAGTCCTCCTGAAGGTGGTAGGGATTAGACTGCAGATCATTAGAACACGTCTAAGACCACCCGATGGTTTCCAATTCATCTCTAAATCGTCAAATACTTATAAATACACTGCCCAGAAGCTATGAACTTATCCCTATACAATTAGGGTTTTAAACATCAACAGTGTAGACTACTGGCATTAACTTTAGTATATTAGGTTCTTTTCTCAGGTGTTTTCATTCAACATGACAAGTTAACATTTATGTAACTGTTTCACAAGAAAGCAAGTATTACCTGTTGGGATTATTCGGGCAGGAGGAGAAGGGGATGACAGAGGATGAGATGGCTGGATGGCATCACTGACTCGATGAACGTGAGTCTGAATGAACTCCGGGAGTTGGTGTTGGACAGGGAGGCTTGGTGTGCTGCGATTCATGGGGTCGCAAAGAGTCGGACACGACTGAGCGACTGAACTGAACTGAACTGGGATTTTTATCTCTCTTAGCTGATAAACCACATGAAGAGCATCCTTGACTATGAACAGGCTGTGTTTTCTAGAGACTACTTCCAAGTCAGAGACTGCTTTCAAGTTTCAGCCAACTTTCACCTGTCCTTCAAAATCCAGGTTTAGGGGTCACCTTCTCTACGAAGGCCCTTATTCCCTGACCTGGAAGCTCTGCCTTCTACAGACTCTGTGCCTTTTATAGCTTTATAGCTTCTGCACTTTCCTTTGTATATTAACATAATTTAGGTTCATGTCTTGGCTCTTCTAGTGTATGCCTCTTGAGAGGTACAAATAAGCACATCACCGCTACTAAAAAATATTTGTTAAATGAATGAATTGACAGAAAATGTATTTATCACTGTGGATGGGCATTTGGATAGATGACTACCTTTTCAAGCTTCCACCAAATTCAGTTTCACATTTGGTGAAACTAACATGTGTATGAAACTCACAGTTCCTTATGCACACTTGTTTACAACTGAGGTGGAAAAAAAGAATCAGAGTATAAAATCCACCAGGCAGATAGTTAAATTAAGTAACCTCAAAGGCCCAATTCTAATCTATTATTTCTCCCCCAAGTCTGCATCTTCAATCACCATAAGATGATGGAAGTGCACATTAACAGGTTTTAAAAATAACAGTAAGTTCAAGATTTAAAGGTCTGTGCAGTGGTTGTCAGTTGCTGTCCTCGATGAAACTATGCCTATGGCTTTAAAAGTCAGACTGAAAAGCCAGGGCTCTCGACTCTGTCATTAGTGACACCCATCCACTGTTGCTGGGATCCAAGAGGAAAGCTCTCAGCCCAGTTCTTACATATGAATATAAAGGAACTGATAATGATGATAAATATTAGTAATTTATTAAGTACTGACAAATATACCCAGCATGATTTCTAGGTACTTTATACATGTAATTTTTTAAGTTCCTGGAGGAAAGGAGGGAGCATTACGGTCACATATAGAGCAAGAAAATAAGGATCAGAGAGATTAAACAACTTGCCTGAAGACACACAGCTAGTAAGTGGTAGAAGGAGACTCCCCCAAGCCTGCTTGCAGACCAGTATACTATATATCCTCTCTCAGGGCCCCCTAGCCGGCAGACTCTCCATGGGACAGGGCGGCCTGCTGTGTGCCTGCCTTGAGTCTACCACACTTCTCTTTTGTTGTATTGCTGCTGTTCAGTCGCTCAGTAGTGTTCAACTCTTTGGGACCCCATGGACTTGTAGGACGCCAGGCTTCCTTGTCCTTCCTTCACTATCTCTTGGAGTTTGCTCAAACTCATGTCCATTGAGCTGGTGATGTCATTTAACCATCTCATCCTCTGCCATCCTCTTTTGTTGTACGAAGGGACAAACCAGAGCAGTGCTTTTCTCTGGGTTCCTGGAGGGCTCACTCGGTGAGGTAGACACAGTGTGAGGTGGTGGAAGTGGACAGATCAACCCCTGGACACTGACCTCGAGGAAGGCACTTATCCAGGGGCTACAGGTCTCCTGGGTGGTGTCCTAGCAGGAAGGAGCTGAGAGGGAAACGAGCCTTCCCAGGAGAGCAGGGCATTCGTGCTCACGAGCACATACTTGGCCACCTGTCTAAGTGGGGGAGAGAGCCAGTCTGCCATAATCACAGAAGAAACCCTATTCATGACTTCTCTGGAAACCACTGCCAAGACTATTGGTAACTTTCAACAAGCAAAATGGGCTTTATACTAAAAAAAGAGCTTTCAATGGCCTCTGCTGAATTTTGGAAATGGAGACAATTTGTTTTTTGGAATGAAACCGAAGACGGTGGCCTCTCTGATTAGGCTGAGTGCTCCAACTACTGTGGAGCCATCAACAAGAACATTTCCAGGGCTCGTGACAAAAAGCTAACGCGGGTGACCACTTCCAGGACCAGAGGCAGTGCTCATGGACTTCCAGTTCTTACTGATACTGCAACATCTGGAGTGCTCCGAACAGAATCAGGAGGGCAAAGCAGTCACCAGACAGTTCCTTTTATTCAAAAGGAAACAAGAGCATCAAAACAAAAGCAGCCAAAAATACAAACTCACACAAGGGAAACATTTTCAACATAAAATGCTACCCAAATGGAAGAGCAAAGGGCCCCAACCTTGACCTTTGGGTGTGTGAACTGCTAGGCTGCGGTTTCTAGCGGGTCTACGGGCTCAGATGGTTTTTATCATGAATGATGCTCTCCTGATGCCATAGATTCGTTACCCATGATGGCTGTGGCAATGGAGGACCAATAACGTCTGAGAAGCATGGGCTGAACACCTGAAAATGACTTTTTGTTGCTGTTATGCTGCTGAGGCGGCTATTGGTCTGCATCCTGTGAAAATGACTGTTGGTGGCTCCACAAACCGCAAGGCACTTACTACATGGCCCTGTGCTGGTAGGGCCAGGGTACAGCCCGGCATGACCCCCCAGTCTGGAAGTGTCGCGATGTGATGTGCGGGGCTGTCATTTAGAAGTGTGGACTTGCAGAATGAACCAAAGGAACTTTAATCAGTCTTTAGCTGGGACGAGACCTAGGTGTCTAAGATCTGTCATTCCATGACAAGAAGAAGGTCATCACAACGAGAATAATTCAGACACGGAGCCTGCCCATTTGCACTTCCATCCAGCACCATTCCTGCCTGCTCCTCAGTCTACACACACACCAGCAGGTTTTCACAGATCCTCCTTTTATTCACGTGGGAGATTTCTCAGACATGACACATAAATCTGCCAATAATGGGCTGGCTCTGTGGGAAAAATCCCAGAAGCAAACACATATTTTTAAAGTGACCATTTCCAATGGTTCACTGTGAAAACAGAAAGGAGAACACAGCTTCCCACTACAGTCTGAATTTAGCAGGTGAAATATAAGTATGAAATCAATAAAGAGTAATCACACATTTCTAAATATCTTGTTTTAAAGTCAACTACAATAAAATGTAAAGTAAAATAAAGTCTGTAGATGATTCTGGTGTTTTAAAAGAATATTTAGGTCATATTGTTTTAGCACTCACTACTATTCTTTTAACAGGGATAGACTGGAATGTGTAAAATGTTCATTTTGAGAATGAATTGATATCTGATACAGCTCTTTGGAGAAGGGTAGGGGGAGACAGAGGGCTTTCTTTGTAGCTCAGTTGGTAAAGAATCTGTCTGTAACGCAGGAGACCTGGGTTTGATTCCTGGGTCAGGAAGATTCCCCTAGAGAAGGAAATGGCAACCCACTCCAGTATTCTTGCTTGGAGAATCCCACAGACAAAGGTGTCTGGTGGGCTGTAGTCCACTGGGTAGCAAGAGTCACACACGACTTAGCAACTAACCCACTAGGGGCAGACAGAAGAATTATGTTGGAAACAGACACCATGTGAGTGATGTCACTATAAAGCCCCAGTGGCAAAGACACACGGAGGGAAGCTCCACTTTGAAGACTTCCCGCACTGGAGACACCATTCCTGAGTTATGCTCAAGAAGAGCATGCTTTACTGGAGAACGGCACAACCATCAAACACACGTATCTTTCTCTATATGAACTGTCACCATGGACTTAGTTTAAATTATGAAGCCAGAAACATAGTTTAAGTTATAAAGCCAGAAGAGACTGCTAACTAAAAAAATAAATGAGACTAACACTGAAATTTAGGGCACTTTCTCACTTACAACCCAAAGCTATCAGAACTGGGAACATGAAACTCTGAAAAGTTCAATTTCAGCAGTTTATCCTTGGAGAGGATTCACTCCCACTGCATACACAATATCACACAGGATGCCCTATTTCAATTTTTTATAAACAAACATTTTGCACGTATGTCTCCAGATCACTGGTGAAACAGACTTGCAACCTCCTAAGTTACACAGCAGCTCTTCCAAAGCAATACCAAGAGGGACACACTGAGTCAGGATTAGAGTAAGTCCTCTGCAGACGAACCTCCAAGTTGCAGACTTTCAAAGATGTGAACGTGTGTGTCATCAACATAAGGCATGAGTGAAAATGCAGCTTGGACTTACAAACTTACTTTGTTGGATTTACGAACCAACTGGACTTATGAACACCCCCTTAAAATGGAACTTGTTCATATGTAGTGGACTTACTGTATTTTAAATCTAATTATCTGAAGAGTAAAAATCCCTAGCTCTGTCCCCAAAACAACACAATCAGAAGGAAAGCAAAAGCTGTCTGAGCCCACTTTTGGTGTGGCTAATCCATGAATACACCTGTCATAACAAACACAACTACAGTTTTAGGGGTGAGATCATGTTATAATCTCAACAAGCCAGTTGCTCTGGCTAGAAATCAACCCTGTGAAGATAAAGCAGCACTGACACTGAGACAGAGAACAAACGCGAGTGCCAACGACTTAAAAACCTGGAGGCTCCTGGGGAGATGCACGGCCACACGCTACTGTTAATAAAACTGTCGCACCCTCTTCACTCAGGAAGACACGCTACTAATACAGTAACAAAACGCATCAGAAATGCCCTCTGCACAGTGGACAGTTACAGTCATGTGTTCATGACGGGTGTGGGAGGGGAAGGGAGAAAGGAGCACACCAGTGGGCCCGGGCAAAGGCAAAAAGAAGTCAGGCCACCAGAGCTGGGAGTGGCCAACAGCAAGCACACTGGGTGGATCATGGGGAAGTGTGAGCATTGGGAGTGCTTACATGGATGCAAAAGTTTCACTGAGAGGTGAAGGAGAAAGGCGGGGAAGGCAGGAGGAACGCCTTAGGCATGGACAGGCCCAGCTCAGGAGGCCAGGGCGCGTTCCCTGAGGAAGGGATACGGGGCCTGAGCCTTAGGCATGGACAGGCCCACCTGAGGAGGCCAGGGCGAGTTCCCTGAGGAAAGGAAACGGGGCCGAAGCACTCCTCAGGTGAGATCTGCAGGATGGAATGGGACTTAATCAGGTGACGGAGGAGAGGAGAGGAGAGAAGACAGATGAGAAGCAGGGAAGGGCCAGGTCACACGAGGCTTCAGTTCTTTTGCCTGTACCCTCAGAGAAGCTGACAGAGGTTAGGGGTTTTAAGTGGGAGAAGTGGCAGAAAAGGACGTGTATTTCAAAAGCATGGTCCTCTGCAGGCACACCTGAGGCGGGAGGAGTGAACACAGGGCAACAGGTGTGAGGCTCTCACGAGAGTCCAGGTAAGAGAAGGCGGTGCGTGGAGCCGGGCTGAGTGGGGAACAACAGGAGGCTGAGTGCTGCCTTAGAGGTAACCTGGCAGTATCTGGTGATGAGTCAGATGCTGAGGGGTGAGAAACAGTGGCTGGGACGTCTCCTGGCTGCACGAGGGGCAGGTGCAGGGCAGCTGCTGTGAGGGAAGATGTCAGGGGACAGGAGCTGGGCCCTGGACACGTGGGGTCTGAGTGGCCCTGAGTTGCCCAAGGCAACGGCCAAGAGGCAGCTGGAGACACAAGTCTGGAAAGCAGAGAGTGAGTCCCTTCATTCATTCATCCTTCCTCCCTAGGCAGGGATGCCCTTTACAAGGCTTCTTGATCTGTTTTCTAAGGTCTTCTACTTGTTGTGAACATGATTCTCTTTCTAAGGCAGCCTGTTCCCTTAGAGAGAACTAAAATGGGTATGATGCCAGCAACAAACTGGTTAGAGCAAGTCATCAGTCATTTCCCAGATATGAATTAATAACCCCCCAAACCCTTTGGTAATTAACACATTTAAGTTCTTTTCTTTTAACGGTAGGCAAAGAGGAATGTAATAACATTCAACATCTCTATGAAGAAGGCCCTTCCAGTAGAGGGGGTGACGACGGTTAGCCTGTTCTCTAGCACCGTCTTTCGTGAGTGCAGGTTTGCAGATAATTCTTCCGAGCAGAACTTCTCCTATGCAGGTCTCTGCCATGGGCTTGTGTAATACAGCGGTGCCCACAGGGCCTGCCTGTGCCTGAAGTGTTCCTCCTGCTTGTCTTTTGTCTCTTTCACCCCGCATCTCAGTGAAGTTGTTACGACCAAGCATGGAGGGATCCAGCATATGCCATCCTGAACTTCCTAAAAGCCCACATCAGAAAGTTTGTTTCCCTTTTTGTTAACTACTCTGTGCAGACTTCTCAGAGGGCTCCAATCTGTTATCAGTCCTGTTCCTGGCACTGACTCGAAAATGCCACCAGCCATGCAATTTGGAGATTGAGTACTTCCTTTTTGCCTCAGTGCAGGTAACTAGTTTCAGTTGTTCCTAAAGCCGCTGACTGGTCTTCACCTTGCTTCGCAAAGCAGCCAGGAGAACAAATAGAGCTCCAGGCTTCTCAAGTGAAAGACTTCCTCGTTGGGGTGCGAAGAAAATACAAAAACTCTGGCTGCCTGAAGTTTGGTAATTGATAACTAGGAATGTTCTCTTCATCTCAAAGTTGATTTCGGTTTGTTCAGTCCATTGTTCTGTTATTACGAAATGTTTACTGGTAATCATACAAAAATGACTAAAAGTCTCCCTTTTGAAGATGCTACATTCAGAGATTTTGACATCAATGCTTCACTCAAGTGCAAGTGTGAGAGTTGGACTATAAAGAAAGCTGAGCGCCGAAGAACTGATGCTTTCGAACTGTGGTGTTGGAGAAGACTTGAGAGTCCCTTAGACAGCAAGGAGATCCAATCAGCCCATTCAAAAGGAAATCAGTCCTGAATATTCATTGGAAGGACCGATGCTGAAGCTGAAACTCCAATACTTTTGCCACCTGATGCAAAGAACTGACTCATCTGAAAAGACCCTGATGCTGGGAAAGATTGAAGGTGGGAGGAGAAGGGGACGACAGAGGATGAGATGGTTGGATAGCATCACTGACTCAATGGACGTGAGTCTGAGTAAGCTCCAGGAGTTGGTGATGGACAGGGTGGCCTGACATGCTGCAGTCTATGGTGTTAAGGGGGCAGCACTGGGTCCCAAACCTGTCTTTCCTGGAGCAAGAGGTGACCCAGACCTTTGTGGATGCTGGCACCTATGGCTTCCAACAAGCCTCTAATAAGCTATAACTGGTGCACAGTTCCCTTGTCTGGTAAAAATGGGATCTGTTGAACCTTGTGAAAGAAAAAATGAGTTGCCACTTATGTCCCCCATAGAAAGAAAAAAGTGTCCCATTCTAACTGCATGATAGTCAAGATCTTTGTTTTAAGAAAGTTTATCTTGAGATCATAATACCATTCAAGATCATCTCCAATGACTTATAAAGGGGACTATTCTTTGTCAGTGACAGGAGTTCCCAGCCTCATACCAAGACACTCCCTGCACGTGTACAAGCCATAAGGGAGAGAGAGCTGACACAGGAATGGGTCTCCTTGGAGGTACGGGCACCTCGTACACAGGGAGCAAACCAGCAAGACAGGTACTGAGGAGCCAGTTAGTAGCTGTAAACAAGCTGACCCGTGTACCATTTTGGGAGGGAACAACCAAGAGGGCATAAATCTCATGCATATTCAGACTTTTTAGACCCTAACAGACCACTCTTAAGACTTCTTAGACCCTAATGGACCATTCTTAGGCTTCTTACACCCCAGTGAACCATTCTTAGACTTCTTAGACTCTAGTGGACCAGTCTGCTGGCTGAAAAACAAACAGAATTTGAGTCCTGAGCCCTTCATTTCATATGCTTTACCACAGCAACACTAAAACACTCTAATGAGGAATACACTTGTCCAGGGCTGCAGTGTCAGGAAACATATCAATACTACAAAGTTACTTAATTTGTTTTTGTGAAACACTACTCAAAATCAGGGTAAAAATGTGGCAGGAAAGGCCTGGCAGCTGAGCAAAACTACAGTTCTTTATGTCTATCCCAGCTGATCCAAGAAGCAGGAAAGGCAGGATCCAGCAAGTTCTTCCCGGTAGGTTTTTAACAGTCAAAACTATTCCAGTAAGAGTTAACAAGGGACAAATTCTTGTGTGCGCTCAGTCATGTCTGACTCTTTGTGACTCCATGAACTATAATCTGCCAGGCTCCTCTTGCCCATGGAATTTTTCAGGCAAGACTACTGGAGTGGGCTGCCATTCATATTCCAGGAGATCTTTCCAATCCAGGGATTGAACCTGCGTCTCTTACATCTCCTGCAATGGGAGACAGATTCTTTACCAATGGCACCACCTTACAGTTGGGTATTTTACTCTATACAGTGGAAATGGAGCTCAAAATAAGAATGAAGGTCAAGATCAGGACAGCTGCAGGGAGTTGCTCCCACTGCCTTGCTGCTACCAGCTGAGAGGTGCTCTGAGCTGTCAGAGAATCCAGCCTCCTCTTCACCTATGATCTTCACCCGGTCACCCGTGACACCTTCCCTGCCCCAGACTGGATCACATCTTCTTCACCACTTATAAACTCTTCCTGTTGCCTTCAGTCCAAAACTCTGTTGAGGTTATAAGATTTCAGGCTGGCAACCACTTGACACTTCCGGGTTTCAGCCTGACAGCCCTGCAGGTTGGGGCTGAGGCCAGCAGTACTACCTGACATATTTGTGATCACTCAACAGCTGCACTTGAACAACTCTGAATAGCTGGGACTGACTGGGCTCTGTTGCTGATTTTTTCATGGGTGGACTGCAATGCTGATTCCAGATATGCTAATCTGTTTGTCCAGTGTAAGTATGTGGTATGTGGAGGCAGATGTCATGAAACTCACGAGGTCAGACACGAAGACAAGTGGCCTGGACGAGTGAAGAGGGGCATGCGTTCCACCGATGGGAGAGCCATCTGGTTAGTAAGAGCCCAATCCAATACACATGCCACTGTGAGCTCGCTTAGGCAGCAAGGATGGCACCCTGTAAGAGGTTCAGACTGGGACATGGACGGGAGACCTTCTGAGAAAGCAGGTCTAGGTATGGAGGGGAGCTTGGAATATCAGAGTATCAGGAAGCTACTGTTATCTGAGAGGATACTCAGAGGTAGAAAATTTGACAAAAGATCGCCTAAGCCTGAGTTAAGTTATCAGGTCTGTTTAAACATCAGTCTCTCCTAACTCTACCCAGTGTCCCCAGCTCTGGTCCAGCTGTCTTCAGCCAGTGTCTACCAGGTACAAAGCACAGGTCGTCTGAGCTCAGGCTTGTCCTGTCTCCTCCCCCCGTTTTTCAATAGGGCTCTTCAGCTGCAGGAATTTCTAACGCAGGCCCCAGAACTTTGCTGGTCCTCACACCAGGATCCCCCAGTTTACAACAATAAACACAGGCTCATGAGCCTCACCGGTGTGAAACTGGAGTGAGGGTGTGTGTTTTTATTTAAAAATCTCTCTAGATAATATCCAGTCATTTAAGGAACTTCACAGACTCTAATCTATTAAAAAGTTTGCTGTACATTTCATACTTTGATTCCTTGGATCTCATTAAACTTTAAAAAACAATTTCTCCTGGTCTTTTAAAAACTGTGTTTTACTAATTTTTTTTTTTAATTTGAAGACTAATAAATGTAGTTTATGGATGCCATAGTTATTCTGAAACTGAAAGATTTGTTTGAAATCATAATCTTAAAATACCAACATAGTAATATTCATTCAAATTTTCAATTTTGAAAGAAAAAAGGAGCTAAAAATAAAAGCATAATATTTAGGTATTAAAGCAAAGGCCTATATTTAATTGCTAAAATTAAAACTCTATTTAAGTCTTTGAAATTTTTTTGCTTTGTCTTTCAATAACATGGCTTTTCAGATCATATCTAGTATTTTAAAACCTTATTGGCCAAAATCCGAAGGGCTGAATTCTTAGTGAACACAGATTACTCCAAGTTCTTCAAGCCCCATGTAGCTGAGGCCTGACACACATACGTTTCTTCCCCTTCTCTTTGACACATTAATGCACTATCTCCATCACTATGTTTCCACACCAGTGGCTCCTTGCCCATCAGCAGAGCTGCGTCACTGGCTTCAAGGAAATAATAGAGAAAAAGTGCCTTGCTGGCAAACAGCAACAGGGAAAATGAATTATAAATACACCTCACTAAAGAACAGTTGCTGGAAGGTGTGTGCATGTGTGTGTGTGCACATGCATAGCAGACAGACATAAGCGCCTACGGTGGCCCACGGGGACACACCAGCCCGCCTGGGTGTGTGTGTACTGTTTCCAAGCGGAGAAATCACTGCTGAGACTCTCAGAGAACAGTCACCCGTCTCAACACCAACAGTTAGGTTGCTACTGATCCAGATACCAAGACTTCATGAAATTTATTCACCTTATTAAAGAGTGGCAAAGACTGAAAAACAGTATTAATTAAAATCTCTAATCTCCTACTTTACTAAAAACAAAAACATTTAAATTTCAGTTGTCTGATTTTTCAGTATGACTTAAGAAAGAATTAAAATGAAGGTCTCCAGACTCAAGGTTGTGATATTCAGACTAACAATTCCTTCTAGACAGGAGAAATGAGACTTTTCAAACTGACTCATTTTTGCTCCCTTTTTAAAAAACAACAACAACAAAACTAAGCAGTCTGAAGAGTTTTCCTCCACCTAATATTCAGTTAGTCCATTGGGGAGTTTCTCAGGGACAGAAAAGGATGACAGATATGGCTTGTAACAACATCATGAAAATGTATGCATTTGTAAAAATGCCAACTTCTGTTTCTATTCTTGCACGGCTCAGAATTCTTACTTCAACAGCTACACTCCAGTCTCAAGAATAAATGCAAAATGTTAAAGTGTAATTGGCAGGCAATCAAAGAGTGAAAAGGATAGAAATTCAAGCCCGACTGTGTGCCACCAAGTAAAGCGTCACTCCATCTCATGAGGTGTGTGGCTCCAGAAACAAACTCCCTGTGCAGGGAGGGAGTTTGCATGGGGAGCAGCAGAGCACTGCCTTCCTTCCAGGCGCAACAGAGCCTCCGATGGAGACAAGTAGTCCACACCTCAACACATGAAGTTGGGTCGCCAGTAAGACACTGATGAATATCTGCTTTCTAATAGTAGACCTGCCTTTGAATATAACAGACAACTAAAATTAGGAGAGCTTTTTTTTTTAAAAAGAAAATCTAAAGAGATAGCACTAAGTAGCAGGAAGAGCAGCAGGCCCAGGAGACTGGCCCTGGGGTCTGCTTTGCCCCTCCTGCAACTAAATAACCATGGCAGTAACGTTGTGGGTCTTGGTTTCCTTCATCATAAAACTGAGGGGTACAGACTGGATGACATCTAAAGTCCTTCCAGCTCTAAAATTCTGTTACTGTACAAGTGGAATTCTATATCCTCTTGGAATCGATCCTGATGAAAATATTACTAAAGTTCTCTGCCAGGACTTTGACACAAGCCATCTCAAGCCACTAGAGACTTGATTAAGGTTGAGCTACAGGATGTGCTCTGGGTGGCTGACTTCAAGGAATAAAAATCTACCATGGCCTAAAGATCTAGGGCTTGCCAGGCCTTCTGTAAATTCACTGAAGTCATGCATTATTCCTTAGAGCTCATTTCTAAGGAAAAACAAAAAAATCTGGATAATGCTGAAATATCCAAATCCACAGATCAGCTGTACTGAGCAACAATGTCAGTTGTTGGACAATACCAGGTGGGTGGCACCTAGAATGAATGAATGAAAGCAAAACACACTAAATGACTAAGGAAAATTGATTTCACATGTGTGTATATGTGTGTTAAGCACAGAGGTCAATCATTCAACAAATATGAAGGACTAAGTTACAGCTTGGGATTCATGGCAATGCTTCTTTAGAAGCAGTTAGTCAACATCTTTCCTAAACTGCTGGCCAACTTTGGCTCGCCTGCGCTTTGACAATGTCTCAGAATTCTTCCAAAGTGATGCTACACACTGCCGTCAGAATTGGACTGAATATGAACGTCATCTGCCAGCTCTGACTAGGCTTTTAGTATGACAACTCGTATTTCCAACTCTCTGCTTCTCATGGCTTCAAAAGAGAAGAACATTATCTAGAAATGTTTTTAAAATGAATATGGCAAGGCATCTTCTGAGTAAAAAGTATATCAAGTGTGTATGGGTGGGGGGGGTAGCCTGGACAGATATTACATACAAACTGTTCATTTCAATTTACTGGCTAGTATTATGCAGCTAATCTAGTAACTAAATGGTAAGATTCATAACATTCTATTGTAAATTGTCTGAAAATCAAAATGAGGGAGTCCTTCACTCAAAAAGTGACAAAAATTGATTCATCCATATGTTTCTTAACTTATTCAGTGTCACTCTTAAAAAAGGAAATAATAAAACTAGTTAAATCTATTTTGTTTTTTTCTCTAAACTATCTTATATCCAACTAGTTGAGAAACTCTGAAGCACAATTGCCATAATCCTTCATTTTTGCAGTTAGCTGTCTCTAAATGTACACATACACTCTCTCTCTCTCACGCTCACTCCCTCCCTTTATCACTATCTATCTTTCTCAGATTCCCTCACAGGCTCTAGGCCCTTCGGGATTCTGACTTGAGAAAGAAGACATTATAACAAATTCTGAATACTGTGTTTTTGAAAGGTTTGAGCTATTTCTTCCCTAAAATCTGCCATTTAGTGAACTGCTTTTTCAAGTTGCCAACCTAACTTTAACCTCACAGAGCTATCCGTGAGGAAAGAAAACAAAAGCAAAAACACAATTTGCTGCGAGGAGGTGTTAGGTAAAGCAAAAACAATGCTGAAAATCAAATTTCCTAACCGCCAGCACTGAAACATGTACTACACATGCTTTCTCACATTCAAGCTTCTGCTTTAAAAAAAAGGGAGGGTACAACAGGTTATATATATTGCAAAGGAAGGAAGATTTAAAATAGAAATAATTTCTTTCTCAGAAAGAATAGTGTAAACAAAAACAGCAAAATTCAGAGCTAACAGGAATGGGGCTGCAAGGATGAGCCTTTGCCAAGTGGGTTTCGTACAATTTACGGACTCACGCCAACATCTTTCTTTTCCTTATTTTTAATTAAGGAGGAGGTGCTGAATTCTGAGGAAGCTATCTGGATGCTGCTGGCTGAAATGCAGATCTGATCTTCTCGTGCTGGTTGGCGAACATTGATTTTCTGCCCCAGTGGAAGAGATTTTACTCTGATGCATGCCATTTAAATTCATTTTACACAGCTGCTTAATGTGGCTTGGCAAGGCCCAGCCAAACTAGCTTTGTGGGTCTAAATAGGACTCCTGAGTTGGTAAAGGACAGAGCCTATGGATTAGCAGCTGATGATAAATGCTTTTCTCCCCTCTTATCTTCCTACCAACTCAGGAAGTGACCTTGAACATAGCACAAGAAAGGAAAAAAGACCAAAGGCAATTTCTCCAAAATAAGTATGTTTATCTCATTCCATACTTATTTCAATTTTAGGATTATGTTTACAGAACTCTTTATTTGTTGGGACAATTAGGACTGTGTTTACAAGATCTAGAACTTTCAATGGCAAAATTATCATTTGCACTTGTTGCCTAATAAATTAAAAAGCTGTGTCATACATTCATAATGAGTAGTGAAAACACAATTATGTAAGTTCAGTCTTTAAACAAAGTTAGTTGATTGTTCCCTGTTTTTTATTTTACAAAAATGTTGTATTTTTCTACTGAAAGCAGCTCCTGAACACAATTCAATCTATAGGAGATAATCTCATCATTACTATATGTTAAATAAGATTACTAACAATATTTTTGCTTAAACACACAATAATAATATACTTTAAGATTATTTACTAACCTAAAGACAGTGACAGCCTGATATTACAGTTTTATAGCAGGAAAAAAGACAGATACTTTTTGTTGCTGTATGTAATTCCTGTGTTGAAACTGATAATAATATGGCAACACTGTGTTTGGGGAAAAAAAATCCTGTGTTGGATTATTTGGTTGTATTTTCCTGGTGACTTCGATATTCTAATCCTCCTTGGGAGAAGGAAAGAATAGAAATCTTTGATACACATGTTTGCTCACTGATGTCACTAGACCCTCCCAAGTCCTATTAACAACTTCAGCCCTGCCTCCTCTCGTCAATGAGGCTGCTGCTCTCTGAATTCAGGGTGGTGTGGGAGCAGGTCGCTGTTGTGGCAGGAATGACAGTAACACGGTCATGGTAACAGTGCTGCACAACACAAGTCCTAGACAACACGACAACAACGGTGGGGGACACGACGCCGGAGCAGGTGACTTCACTACTTTTACATGGATAGAAGTTTTTGTTTCCCTCTCAGGCACGAAGGAAAGAAGCCATGCCGAAGCCATGCAGAGACAGAATCGGGGGGGTGGGGGGGGCCCGACATGCAGGTCTCTACCAAACTACCACAGTACTGCCGGGGAGGATGAAAAACGAAACAGAACAAACAAACAAAAGCCCAAAATAAACAAAAGTAAACAAAAGACAACCCCTCTGAGATGGATCTTCTCTTAGGTCTTTCACGCTCCTGCTTTGGGTGTTCCTTTTGCAGCCAGATGGCATATTCATTAACAGTTTAAACAAATGCCCAGGTCCCGCAGCAAGTCAGGGTGTGTGGCTACCTACCCGTACTGGTCAGGCTGGTGCATCATGGGAGCCTGAGAGGTGCCATAGTTGGGGTGCTGGGAAGAAAACATGGGGCGTCCGCCAGCCCCAGACTGGCTGGGATAAGCAGGCGACCTAATGTATGGTGGCCTAAAGTAGAACAGAAGAACAGCTTCTTTGGATTTGTTCTGTAGACAAGTATGAATCCCCCTGTCCATTACGTTATCTCCACACCAAGGTGTGGTGGCTTATAGAGGGTGGCCTGATAACTCCAGATTAGAGCTCTGATGGGCGGAACGTGAAGGCAAGGCTTTCGAATGGTCTACTGATTAGAAAAAGAAACTGAAAACGCTTGGATGTATACTTATATATTAATTTATATAAAATTATATATAAACTGATTCAGAAAGGGAACACAGCAAAGCTTTTTCATCAAACAAAGATGTCTTAATCTCTACAGTTATAGTCTTCCCAGCTCACTACTCAAGGCTTCATGTCAAATGCAATCAAATACTTTCTCCTTAAAAAGGAAATAACGTGTATTTTTTGAGTTGTGACAATGGACAATTCATTTAAACCTAAATTAAAACTTCAACTGGATGGGCCCAACTAGTCCTCACAGATAGGTATATTAAAACATTCTCTCTGCAGCCATAGGTTCAGTTCAGAGGTATAGTGCCAGGGCTCATAAGATTCTAAGTCACTGTAATATGGATAAGAGCGAGAAAGGTGGGGGGAGGAGGTAAGAGAGAGAATCTGACTTTCATTTTGATTCCTCAAAGGAAAGTTATTATTTTGTAGAGCAAATAGTGAGACTGGAAGGGTTCCTAACATTCTCAAATAGCAGCTTCAGAGGAAAAGTAACAAAAGGATACATTTACACACACACACACACACACACACACACACACACACACACACACACACACAAGCTCTTATTCCACCTTGACAAAATCAGAATCTTCTATTTTTCCTCCTGAAGATACCGTATTATTCAGTCGCTCAGTCATGTCTGACTCTGCGACCCCATGGACTGCATATCTTTCAGTGTCCGTTGGTTTAAACATCTTAATGTATGTTAAAATTCAAACATTTTTTTCATTTGAGTCTTTTAAAACATAGTCACTTTGCCTCATGAACTTTTAATTCAATTATTTTAAAACAGGTCGAGTATTTACTTCAAGATGTTTTTCAGGATTAAAAACAAGTAAATAATTGAGGCTAAAGCCTTGCTCTATCAACTTAAACGTTCAGAAATACAATCGTTTTGCTAACTGCCTTCTGGTTTGGACAGAGAGAGACATATGCCCAGAAAAATAAAAGTACAACATAAGAACACGAAGCAATAAATCTCACATGTATACATTTAGACAAACACACACAATACACATATGTGCACATACAAAGTTCCTATTTCAAAAGGATTTCTACAGTGAGGTTAAAAACAAAAAAAGGAGGTGTTCTTTTTGAATGTTTAGATTTGGGCTAGTTTCTAGGCTTTACAGTCTCTTGCCTAGGCCTCACTGTGTTAAATGGAGCCACAGAGGCACCCTGCACCTCTGGCTTTGGGTGGCTAGGTGTGGGGACTCTTTTTAGCCATTTCAAGTGACTTCCTATAACTGATTCCTTCCTCCATGTCTCGTAGAACACAGTCTATCATTTACTTCTCTGGCCTCTCTGATAGAGAACATGTAACACAAAAGGGGAGGCCAAGCACAGTGGCCCTCTGATGTTCTCCACCCCCACTGACGGGACGACTGATTCTGGCTCCGCGCGTGCGCACATGTCCACACAGACCGCCCGCCCGACGGCATACCTGCTTTGCGCCGAGTTGGCAGCGGCCTGCATCACTGCGGCAGCTGCCTCCTGTGCCTTACGGTTCACGGTTGGCATTGGTGGCCCCATTCCTGGCCCCCCCTGCTGAGACATGCCAGGAGAACTGGGGGTCATGCTGCTCATGTTTCCAGGAAATGGTCTGTTCTGCATGCCTGTAGATGACACTCGTCCCAGGGGCATGGCGCCACACGGCTGGCTTGGCCCTTGTCCATGCATCTGGCTGTTGGCATTGACACCCATGCTGGGCCCTGGGCCGCTGTAGCTTGCACTGGGCACCCCACTGTATGTTGGGGGTCTGGAGTAGTTACCTAAACAAAAATCAAACACAAATTAGAGCCTTGTTCTTAATATCTGAACTTGTGAAAACATTCACTGGAAGTACTTTTGGTCCAACAATGTGATTAAAACAGAATATTAGTCATTATTCTCATTAACTCTTCCCCATTACTGCTGACGAGGTTGGCTGTCTCAAAACACATGATCTCTGTACATTCCAAAAGCGAAGAGCCACACAGGACACTGCAACATGGAGAGACACCCAGGCTGACCCCTGAAACCATCTCTGCACGGATACAGATGGAGTTCTGCATGGTGCTTCAGCTCATTCAACATCTCAGTTCTTACCAAAATTTAAGCAAAATATTTATTTTAGCCCCCAGTCCCTAGATGTACTCCAATCTGAGATTGCACCAGAACATCACTGCTGCTGCTGCTGTTGCTAAGTCGCTTCAGTCGTGTCTGACTCTGTGCGACCCTATAGACGGCAGCCCACCAGGCTCCCTTGTCCCTGGGATTCTCCAGGCAAGAACACTGGAGTGGGTTGCCATTTCCTTCTCCAACGGATGAAAGTGAAAAGAGAAAGTGAAGTCGCTCAGTCGTGGCCGACTCTTCGCAACCCCATGGGCTGCAGTCCACCAGGCTCCTCTGCCCATGGGATTTTCCAGGCGAGAGTACTGGAGTAGGGTGCCATTGCCTTCTCCACTACATGACAATAAAGTGTTCCGAAAGTGCAGGGAAACATGCACGTGTGGTCAAAATTACCCTTCAAGACCCCACAGGAGGGGCCATGCAGAAACCTGCAAAGAGTCCAAACCAGCCGGCTTTTCTCTGGTGTCTAGAGACTTTTTTTTTTGCTTGAGTACCAGATGAAGTGGCTGGGTTGTACCCGGCACCATTTCTTTTAAGTAAGTTTTAAGCACAGGCATGGCACTCAGCAAAGCAGGATGGTGGCACTACAGGAAGCAGGCAGGGTCTGAGACAGATAAGCGTCTGCAATCTCACCTCCCCCATCCCTGCTCACGTGGGGCACACGCTCCTGGAGTAGATGGCCTGGACTAGTTCAATAGTTTTGTTTTCTCTCTCCTTCCACACCTTTTATTTTGGTTGAGGGTACATAAATTACAGTCAAGTAAATTGAAGGCATGAATAATGCCACTTTGATAACAATAACTGCTGAACCACATGCACTAGGTGTGAGATATCAGGTTAAGTATTTTGCATCGATGATTTCATTCATTCCTCCAATAATTATATGAAATATAGACATGACCATGACTGCATTGACAAAAGAAGACAATCAAGAGCTAGTAGGTTAGGACTCAAGCTCAAGCCAAATGATTATGGAACCAATATAATTAACCAATAAAATATGCTGCCTCCTAATAAATGACTGGAAATGAAATATACGTAAAAGGAGAAGTGTTTGGAGAGTATGGATTAGTGTCTCTCCATCTGTCCTTACCACTTCCTGGAAGAATCTCATCTACATAACGTAACTGTTCTAGGCACAAGGGATGAAAGGTTAAATTCAATGCAATTCCTATACTCAAGAAGTTCACAGTGTAAGAGTGTGAGTGTGTGTGTGTATGCGTGTATGTATAAGGTGAAGAAGCAGGGGAAAGACAAGAAAAAATACAAAAGCAAAAACAGAAAAGATAATGCACTGTAAAAAGTGCAAGGAAAAGAACAGTAAGTCCTTATAGGGTAGGGATACAGGGGGTCACCTGTGGAGGGGGGCGGTGCTGAGTGAAGGTCTTTGAAAAACCATGTTGGGTCTTGACCCAGGAATCCGCGTGGGGCAGGCTCTGGGATCTGGGAGAACTGGGGCTGAGTCTGTGAATATATCAATCATATGACCTTAGGTAAGTTGTTTTAATTTTTCTTGGTTTCATTCTCTTTCCTTTAAAAAAGAGGATCCTCTTTATTTTGGTCTACTTGAAGAGTTGCTGTTAGGATTAAATGATGTAATATGAGTGCTGCTGCTAAGTCACTTCAGTCGTGTCCGACTGTGCGAACCCATAGACGGCAGCCCACCAGGCCCCCCTGTCCCTGAGATTCTCCAGGCAAGAACACTGGAGTGGGTTGCCAGTAAAGTGTCTCAAATACGGGTGCAGAAATGGTCGGGGGTTACTGGTGGGATGAGGGTAACGCAGAAGAGGACAGAGAGCCCCTGTGGGTGAGGCAGTGAACAATAGCACTGACAGCGAGAGCAAACTTGAGAACAAGGCACTGCTGAGCTGGTGCGGCTGTGAGAAGGGTGCAGAAGGAAGAGGGCCCCGCTCAGCAGGCTTCCCAGCCTGGAGTGTATTCTGAAGGTGAGGAGGGGCTTCTTCAGGTTTTTTCAGCAGAAACTGGGATAGATCTGCAACAACAATAAAAGCAATTCATGTTTCCTGTGTGCTAAACTCAGCTCCAAGTTCTTTGCATTACCTCCTTTCATCTTTATGTCAAGCTTAACAGAGCCCGGTCACTGGCATCCTCACTGTAGGGAGGAGGAGCCTGAGGCGGTATGCAGAGTGATCTGACCCAAGGTCATGTGGCTAACAGGCCCCAGAGCCGTGGTCTGTACACCGTATTCCACTAGCTGCACCCCTGACTGGCCTCTCAAATACTTAACAGAAAACTGCACTGACATAACGGCATCGCCACAATCGTGAAAGCAGGTTTTCTTAAGGGCCCCTATAAATCTGTAAGCAGCCGAGTTTTCAACAGTGACTGATGTCAGCTCTTTGTTAGATGCTGCCCGTGAACTCTCTCACATGGCTGTCCATGAAGTGTATTACTCGCTGAAGAGTATTTTAGGCTTTGTGAGCTAGATGATCTCTGTCAAAACTAAACCGCCATTGCTGCCTTGATGTGGCCAGAGGTGACACACACAAATTGGAGCACCTGTGTTCCAATAAAACTTTATTTACAAACACAGTGGCTGGCCAGAGTGGCCACGAGCCGCTGAGCCCCGTGACAGACCAGTCTTGGGACAAGCTCCTTAAGAAAGTGCTCCACCAGCACAGAAAGTGACCTGTTAGAGGTGGCAGCTACTTTCCCCTGGGTATTCCTGGAAGTCCAAGGGCTGGAGAGGAACAAGAGAGCAAGGCACTGGCCATCTGAGGAGCTGGAATGGACAGGAAAATGAAAGGGAAGAGAAGGGACAGCAGAAGTTCGATGCAAATCATCTACGTGCCCGAGTTACATGCGAGTCAGTGTTTTACACCAGCACCTCAACTATAAACCATGTTTTCAAGAAGATACCTTGCCATTGCAGAAATAATCAACCTGATACTGTTTGTAAGTAAACACTCGTGATTCAGATGGTAAAGAATGTCTGGAGACCTGGGTTAGATCCCTGGGTTGGGAAAATCCCCTGGAGAACAGAACAGAAACCCACTCCAGTATTCTTGCCTGGAGAATTCCATGGACAGAGGAGACTGGTGGGTCCACGGGGTTGCAAAGAGTCGGACATGACTGAGGCACTCACACAACACAGAAAGTAAATATTCACTGTTTATCAATTTTGAAGTTCTTTATAAAAAGTTCTGAGGCTGCTCTGAAGCTGCTGTCCCACGGGACCACATGGACAATCCCCGTCTACTTTCCCATGGCACCATCTCAGAAGAGAGGGCGCTTTATGCTCACACTGGAGCGGGGGGATCACAGAACAGTGGACAAGATGCTGTGTTCCCCTCTTCCTGTGCTTTCCCAGGGCACAGTCCTCAAAACTCCGCTCTGTGGCAGGAGGAAGGCTCTCCCCTCCCCACCCCGTCCGCCTCTCAGCCCTTCCCTCCAGACTGTCTGGTAACATCAGTAAGATACAGTGCTCTTCCTTGGCGCTTGCTTTTATTAAAAATAAACTCATTTGTAGCTTGAGTGGAAACGAAATTAATCCACATATTCTTCCTGTTCCTCTGTAGCTAGTTTCCACTCTCCCTCCCTCAACACTTGGTAAGTGACTCATTTGGTAAGAAACTTTATTCAGTGAAAACATATGTACCCTTTGCTTTTGAAGGAAATGAAATGACACTTGAATCTTGTTTTAGAAAACAAGCATTTACATGGTTATTGCAGACTAAGCCCATAATGCACTTGATATAAGAGAAAGGTCCTTCGTTTTCCTAAATCCTGCTTATAGGTGAAGTAGAATGCTGCTCACACTTGGAACAGAGAAATATTGTCCCTCTGGGTTCCCACACCTTAGGTTTAACTGTCAATCAGGGGCTGTATTTTAGTAACTACAAAGGAATACAACTGAGATGTTCAGTACCCCTGTCCCCATCTTCTATCTTTCTCATTCACTTTATGTGATAAGAAGAGAAGAGCTCTGTTTCAGTAGCATTGCTTAGTTCCACAGCTGGTCTTCACTGCACAGCAGGAAGCGTTCTGCAATCTGGGAGAATGTGCATCAGAGCACAACCACCACGCACACCCACACGCATGTGTGCACTCATGCTTAGAAAGACCCATTGAAAGCTGGGCTCCCAGTCTTATTTTCCCTCAATCAGTTGGGCTGATTTCACAAACTGGCACTCAAAAGCACATGTCAAGGGAATATGTTCTAATTATAGAGGCCTCTATTTGGTGGAAGAAATACAAAGTTCCCTTTTCTTCTCCTTGAAACTTTAAAAGAATTTCCTCATTAAACTCACATGCCTGGATAAAAATGGTTTCTAAAGGCTTTAAACGGCGTAAGAGGCAGCAACAGATAAAGCACAGGCTGTAGAAACTGGATTTGAATACTGGTTCTGACATCTTCTAGGGGAACAACCTTGGACAACTTATTTAACCTCTTGGAACATGAGTTTTG
>SJYA01001383.1:0-32140 GCA_006410615.1 Neotragus moschatus | reverse complement strand
GGGTTGCCATTTCCTTCTCCAACGGATGAAAGTGAAAAGAGAAAGTGAAGTCGCTCAGTCGTGGCCGACTCTTCGCAACCCCATGGGCTGCAGTCCACCAGGCTCCTCTGCCCATGGGATTTTCCAGGCGAGAGTACTGGAGTAGGGTGCCATTGCCTTCTCCACTACATGACAATAAAGTGTTCCGAAAGTGCAGGGAAACATGCACGTGTGGTCAAAATTACCCTTCAAGACCCCACAGGAGGGGCCATGCAGAAACCTGCAAAGAGTCCAAACCAGCCGGCTTTTCTCTGGTGTCTAGAGACTTTTTTTTTTGCTTGAGTACCAGATGAAGTGGCTGGGTTGTACCCGGCACCATTTCTTTTAAGTAAGTTTTAAGCACAGGCATGGCACTCAGCAAAGCAGGATGGTGGCACTACAGGAAGCAGGCAGGGTCTGAGACAGATAAGCGTCTGCAATCTCACCTCCCCCATCCCTGCTCACGTGGGGCACACGCTCCTGGAGTAGATGGCCTGGACTAGTTCAATAGTTTTGTTTTCTCTCTCCTTCCACACCTTTTATTTTGGTTGAGGGTACATAAATTACAGTCAAGTAAATTGAAGGCATGAATAATGCCACTTTGATAACAATAACTGCTGAACCACATGCACTAGGTGTGAGATATCAGGTTAAGTATTTTGCATCGATGATTTCATTCATTCCTCCAATAATTATATGAAATATAGACATGACCATGACTGCATTGACAAAAGAAGACAATCAAGAGCTAGTAGGTTAGGACTCAAGCTCAAGCCAAATGATTATGGAACCAATATAATTAACCAATAAAATATGCTGCCTCCTAATAAATGACTGGAAATGAAATATACGTAAAAGGAGAAGTGTTTGGAGAGTATGGATTAGTGTCTCTCCATCTGTCCTTACCACTTCCTGGAAGAATCTCATCTACATAACGTAACTGTTCTAGGCACAAGGGATGAAAGGTTAAATTCAATGCAATTCCTATACTCAAGAAGTTCACAGTGTAAGAGTGTGAGTGTGTGTGTGTATGCGTGTATGTATAAGGTGAAGAAGCAGGGGAAAGACAAGAAAAAATACAAAAGCAAAAACAGAAAAGATAATGCACTGTAAAAAGTGCAAGGAAAAGAACAGTAAGTCCTTATAGGGTAGGGATACAGGGGGTCACCTGTGGAGGGGGGCGGTGCTGAGTGAAGGTCTTTGAAAAACCATGTTGGGTCTTGACCCAGGAATCCGCGTGGGGCAGGCTCTGGGATCTGGGAGAACTGGGGCTGAGTCTGTGAATATATCAATCATATGACCTTAGGTAAGTTGTTTTAATTTTTCTTGGTTTCATTCTCTTTCCTTTAAAAAAGAGGATCCTCTTTATTTTGGTCTACTTGAAGAGTTGCTGTTAGGATTAAATGATGTAATATGAGTGCTGCTGCTAAGTCACTTCAGTCGTGTCCGACTGTGCGAACCCATAGACGGCAGCCCACCAGGCCCCCCTGTCCCTGAGATTCTCCAGGCAAGAACACTGGAGTGGGTTGCCAGTAAAGTGTCTCAAATACGGGTGCAGAAATGGTCGGGGGTTACTGGTGGGATGAGGGTAACGCAGAAGAGGACAGAGAGCCCCTGTGGGTGAGGCAGTGAACAATAGCACTGACAGCGAGAGCAAACTTGAGAACAAGGCACTGCTGAGCTGGTGCGGCTGTGAGAAGGGTGCAGAAGGAAGAGGGCCCCGCTCAGCAGGCTTCCCAGCCTGGAGTGTATTCTGAAGGTGAGGAGGGGCTTCTTCAGGTTTTTTCAGCAGAAACTGGGATAGATCTGCAACAACAATAAAAGCAATTCATGTTTCCTGTGTGCTAAACTCAGCTCCAAGTTCTTTGCATTACCTCCTTTCATCTTTATGTCAAGCTTAACAGAGCCCGGTCACTGGCATCCTCACTGTAGGGAGGAGGAGCCTGAGGCGGTATGCAGAGTGATCTGACCCAAGGTCATGTGGCTAACAGGCCCCAGAGCCGTGGTCTGTACACCGTATTCCACTAGCTGCACCCCTGACTGGCCTCTCAAATACTTAACAGAAAACTGCACTGACATAACGGCATCGCCACAATCGTGAAAGCAGGTTTTCTTAAGGGCCCCTATAAATCTGTAAGCAGCCGAGTTTTCAACAGTGACTGATGTCAGCTCTTTGTTAGATGCTGCCCGTGAACTCTCTCACATGGCTGTCCATGAAGTGTATTACTCGCTGAAGAGTATTTTAGGCTTTGTGAGCTAGATGATCTCTGTCAAAACTAAACCGCCATTGCTGCCTTGATGTGGCCAGAGGTGACACACACAAATTGGAGCACCTGTGTTCCAATAAAACTTTATTTACAAACACAGTGGCTGGCCAGAGTGGCCACGAGCCGCTGAGCCCCGTGACAGACCAGTCTTGGGACAAGCTCCTTAAGAAAGTGCTCCACCAGCACAGAAAGTGACCTGTTAGAGGTGGCAGCTACTTTCCCCTGGGTATTCCTGGAAGTCCAAGGGCTGGAGAGGAACAAGAGAGCAAGGCACTGGCCATCTGAGGAGCTGGAATGGACAGGAAAATGAAAGGGAAGAGAAGGGACAGCAGAAGTTCGATGCAAATCATCTACGTGCCCGAGTTACATGCGAGTCAGTGTTTTACACCAGCACCTCAACTATAAACCATGTTTTCAAGAAGATACCTTGCCATTGCAGAAATAATCAACCTGATACTGTTTGTAAGTAAACACTCGTGATTCAGATGGTAAAGAATGTCTGGAGACCTGGGTTAGATCCCTGGGTTGGGAAAATCCCCTGGAGAACAGAACAGAAACCCACTCCAGTATTCTTGCCTGGAGAATTCCATGGACAGAGGAGACTGGTGGGTCCACGGGGTTGCAAAGAGTCGGACATGACTGAGGCACTCACACAACACAGAAAGTAAATATTCACTGTTTATCAATTTTGAAGTTCTTTATAAAAAGTTCTGAGGCTGCTCTGAAGCTGCTGTCCCACGGGACCACATGGACAATCCCCGTCTACTTTCCCATGGCACCATCTCAGAAGAGAGGGCGCTTTATGCTCACACTGGAGCGGGGGGATCACAGAACAGTGGACAAGATGCTGTGTTCCCCTCTTCCTGTGCTTTCCCAGGGCACAGTCCTCAAAACTCCGCTCTGTGGCAGGAGGAAGGCTCTCCCCTCCCCACCCCGTCCGCCTCTCAGCCCTTCCCTCCAGACTGTCTGGTAACATCAGTAAGATACAGTGCTCTTCCTTGGCGCTTGCTTTTATTAAAAATAAACTCATTTGTAGCTTGAGTGGAAACGAAATTAATCCACATATTCTTCCTGTTCCTCTGTAGCTAGTTTCCACTCTCCCTCCCTCAACACTTGGTAAGTGACTCATTTGGTAAGAAACTTTATTCAGTGAAAACATATGTACCCTTTGCTTTTGAAGGAAATGAAATGACACTTGAATCTTGTTTTAGAAAACAAGCATTTACATGGTTATTGCAGACTAAGCCCATAATGCACTTGATATAAGAGAAAGGTCCTTCGTTTTCCTAAATCCTGCTTATAGGTGAAGTAGAATGCTGCTCACACTTGGAACAGAGAAATATTGTCCCTCTGGGTTCCCACACCTTAGGTTTAACTGTCAATCAGGGGCTGTATTTTAGTAACTACAAAGGAATACAACTGAGATGTTCAGTACCCCTGTCCCCATCTTCTATCTTTCTCATTCACTTTATGTGATAAGAAGAGAAGAGCTCTGTTTCAGTAGCATTGCTTAGTTCCACAGCTGGTCTTCACTGCACAGCAGGAAGCGTTCTGCAATCTGGGAGAATGTGCATCAGAGCACAACCACCACGCACACCCACACGCATGTGTGCACTCATGCTTAGAAAGACCCATTGAAAGCTGGGCTCCCAGTCTTATTTTCCCTCAATCAGTTGGGCTGATTTCACAAACTGGCACTCAAAAGCACATGTCAAGGGAATATGTTCTAATTATAGAGGCCTCTATTTGGTGGAAGAAATACAAAGTTCCCTTTTCTTCTCCTTGAAACTTTAAAAGAATTTCCTCATTAAACTCACATGCCTGGATAAAAATGGTTTCTAAAGGCTTTAAACGGCGTAAGAGGCAGCAACAGATAAAGCACAGGCTGTAGAAACTGGATTTGAATACTGGTTCTGACATCTTCTAGGGGAACAACCTTGGACAACTTATTTAACCTCTTGGAACATGAGTTTTGACAGATAAAGTAGCAATATTAACGGGCAATAGGCAGAAAGTGACTAGTACAGTGCCAAGCACAGAATTAACTAATAAATTATAGCTATCATCATGATCAACAACAATATTATCAATAATCACTAATACAATCTTTTTTTCATAATCTTTTAAAAATATGTAGGAGTAAAAAATGATTCACACCTCCCCTCACTTTGCCTACTCAATAATGTATCTTTCTCCCCAAAATAAATAAAAACCAAATATGTAAGCCAAGCAAAATATGAGAGGAAAAGCCAGGAATGAGGAGTGCAATCTTATTTCCATGTTTCTCTAATAGATTAGTAATTTGTTGGCACTGGCTCTGACAGAAAACAGATGGATCCAGCATTAAGCACAATGAAGGCAGCAGATGCTAGGCCAGCCCACCTCAGCTGGACGGGCCTTGCAGCCAAGTCCGAGAGCCCACAGTTTTCAAGTGGGTTCATCTTGGCACACCAGCTTTGGAAAATTGGTCACCAAATGAATTCAGATTTTAACTCACTGGGAACTGTATTCAAGCACCAGATAACGGAAGCAGGAGCTACACTCTATTCACATCACCAGCATTATTTTAGGAGGAAAATCCACAATTTTAAAATTTGCTAGTTAATATTAATATTCCAAGGTTACAGGTTCTATGGAATTATTAAATGTTTCCACTTATTTTGCTTCTTGGTTTCAACCATCCAACAATGACTTAGGAACAACTACTGCATGCAAGGTCCTATATTATTTCCCTTTGTATGGAGGGTAAAACGGTGCACAGATCACAGTGGAGACACTTGAAAAAAATGAATAATTAGCTATATATTATGATGAACACATTTGTGAATTAGGTTTAAATCAGCACTTTTTATGGTCATCTACTGCTACATTTGTCATGTTTATTGAGGTAGAATTTCTATGCATTAGCATGCATACATGCCCTATGACCACCAGCACAGCTAAGACATGGCGACAGTATTTCTATCAGCACAAAGAGTTGCCATCTGGTGGTCAATCTCGTCCCCAGCCCTGGCAGCCGCTGGTCTGATTTCTGTTCCTACAGTGTTGCTTTCCCCAGGATGTCATGTAAAGTGACTCATACGGTACTGCGTCTGCTTCCTTTCACTCGATATCATGCTTCTGAAATTCATCCATAATGCTGTGCATATCAGGAGTTTGCCCCCTTCTGCTGCTGAGCAGTATTCCACTTTCTGTGGACATGTGGGCCGTCCCTGTTTCTGGCAATCGTGACTGAAGCTGCTGACATTTGCACACAGGTCTCCCAGTGGATATGTTTCATCTCTCTCGGTAAACTCTAGGAATGACTGCTACATTGTACGTTAAGTGCATTTTTAACTTTGTAAGAAACTCTACTATAATACATATGAGAGTTCCAAGCGCTCTACTGTACATCCATCCTTGATATTGCAATTAAAAAAAAAATAGCCATTCCAGTAGCTGTGTTGTGGATACTGTTGTGGCTTTAATTTTCATTTTCCTAATGACAAATGATTTTGAGAGCATTTTTCATCTAAATAAGATCCTTGCTGTGTAAAAAAGTTGTATTTCAAAAACGTTCTTCCAATGCTACTTTTCTAGTCAGAATGATCACACAGTGCTATGCTTTCAGGCACAGATTTAGGACAGAAACTGACCGAGTAGTTAAGAAGACCACAGATTCAATATGAACCTCACTTACCTCAAGTTGCAGTAAACCCTACTATTTGTGAAAATTGAGATAATTTATCTTTTGAACTGATACATAAGGCACCACATTTTTCCTAGGTCAACATGCATTTTAAAAAGTACTTGAAATGCAAAAGCAATAAAATATTATATAAAGGTTGTAAAAGAAATGGAAAGATTCATTACCTTACAGTATGACTTTAATGTTTCACTTTTGGTAGCTTTCTCCCATTATGTTATAAAAATTAACTCCTTTAAAATGTAATTATACAGTGATGCAAGCTCAACACAGAAAATATAGAAGCACAGAGAGAAACAGACACCAACAACCCTTAGTGCCATCTCCCAAAGACAATTCTTAAGCACTGAGTCGCCAGCCTAGTAAGTATCAAGCATCAGAGCAGCACCAAGAGGGAGCACTGGAATTCCCTCCGTCTGCATCTCTGGAACACTGTCTCCATCCATTTAGGAAATAGTTTTTAAGAGCCTCTTCTGTGCCCGCTCTGTGCTCATTGAGGATGATGCAGCAGTGAGCAAACGCAGAGAGCTTCCACTCTGGTGGCAGGAGACAGGTCGATAGATAGACCTAGACCACGCCATGTGGTGCCAAGTGCTCTGATGGAAAATGGAGCAGGGAGAGCTTGGACAGAGAGGAGAGGGCAGGCTCCCCTGAGAGGGTGACCGAGGAGAGCCGCCATGGAGAGGGAGCTGTGTGCGTAGGACGGCGCCTCTCCACCACCACCATCAAGGCTGACATACACACAGGCCCGGGAACATACAGGCAAGTCGGAAGCTGGTCCTGACTTCAGAGCAAGGAGAGAAGAGAGGAGGAGCACAGGCTCTCAAGGAGCAGGGGCGTAAAAGTTTGCCTGTGTGTGACCTTCACAAAGACAGTAGCCACCACAATGTTCAGTTTCCTCATCTGCACAAAGGGTATAATATAAAACTCTCTATCTCCTGTGGTTGCTGTGGGGAAAATATATTCACAGTAACTACTGTTGGATGCTAACAATGATTAGACTCTGTCAAGGAACAGACAGAAGCTGCTCCAATGTTAGTAAGATAACTATCCATCAGCAAAATTCTTTTTTACTGTATATTGTATCATAAGCCTCCTTTTACTTTCAATATGCACAGATATTCAAATCTATTTCAGTGTAAAGCATAAGAAAAAGTAACTACTGACCTAAAAAAATGTAAAACTATCTTAATTTAGTAGCCAAATTTGGCATAAAACAGTAAAAGCCCTATGGTAAGGAAGGAAGGATTCTCAGAGTCTCTGTTGTCACAGGTGCCTGAGCACCTGCGTCCTCCCTGGGCTCAGAGCTGCTGCGCCCCGTGCACACCCTCGGATGGCGGGGGAACGGTGCCCCCTGCAGGGAGGGCTCTGATCTGCTTCATCTGACGGCATGCGCAGGAAGCCTTCAGAAAGGACCGGTGGTGCCAATGCTTACAGAAGTGAACACTAGTCATTTCTTTTAAAACAAGCAATTTAAAAAATGGCACAGCTGTGAGCCTCAGGAAAAGGCAGCTTGCTAAGACGTAAGTCAAGCAGCCTGTCCACATCCTGCGTTTCTACACCGCCATCGACAACGGTCTGGATCTAGGCTGGCGGTCCAAGTTCAAGGGATAAGTGTGAGGGGAGGGGACACTGGCACCCCAGGTGCTGTTGATTTTAATGAGAAAGTGAAATAATTATCTTCACACTAGTCAAAATTCATGTTGCTGTATGTTTTCTTTCTTACTGTGAAGTTGATTTGTACTTTAAATTTTCCTTACTTCTTTCCTAATTCCCAGGTTTTGACAAAGTCAAAATGATTATCAGTCTGCTAAGAAAAATTCAAGCTTAAACCTTATAACTTGAAGGCTAAATCTGAGCATCAAAAGATGAAGCCACTGGCTAAAATATGATCTGCTACAATTTGTTTTTTCCTACTATGAGCAAGATAAAGATTCAGAAATTTTTGAACAAAGCCTCCTTACAGACTGTGAAATTAATATTTATCCCTAGCACTGTCCATTTAACGAAAAAATCAGGTTAACATAACAGGATGAAGCAGACAGATCAAGAGCATTGCAACCTGTTTCAGGAGAGAAATGAGTGAAACTGATGCAGGACTGACCTGCACACAAACCAGCCTCCGGAGAGCCAAAGAACAAGATCTCCAATTAGCAGCACTGTCCACGGGGGGCGGGGGGGGGGATGAATCCATGGGGCAGACACACCTCACTTCTGTAGAAGAGAGGTTGAATTCAGCTTAATTCAAGAGTAAGAGTGGGGACTAAAATTGTGGGTCATGGTGACCCCAAGGCTGCCATGGCCTAGAAGGCTCTCTGGAGTAGCTGGTGGGCTGCCAACTGGTTGATATTTATATGTTGTTCCTCTTGAGTTGAAACACTTGTAAGATTATTAATGTGCAATTCACTATCTTGGAGCTGCATTCATTTCAACTAGGTATCATTTAAAGTTTGCCACTGCTGACTTTTAATGAATGACGGAGAAGGAAGAGTTGTGCTGGCATCTGATTTATTTTAGAGGGAAATACTCTAAACCCTTCTGAAAAGCACCTCTGACAAAGTACTTCAGGAATAAAGGCTAGTCAGACTCATCTTCTTATAAGCTCCCTGCTTCCTAAGACGGCTATACAAATTCAGGCATAAAACCAAGGCTGAGTCCATGTGCAATGTCTACAGCTGTACATGGGAGCCCCAGACACTCACATAGGGAGTGACACCTGGGGGGAATCACGCCTCAGAACCCCCATCAGTTGCCCAAGAAAATACTCCTAACTCCTTGCACAACTAAGGCTAGGCCCTCACTTTTTGCAATTAGTGACAAATATGCAAAAAATATCTGTGAACAGTCTGTGACAGACACTGTTCTAGAGAACATACGAACAAGAAAGTGTCTGTCCTTAGGAAATAGAAAGGCTATGAAGATGAAACGGATTTTGGCTCCCTTTTCCACATACAAATTCATTTATTAATAATTAACACAGCAATTAAAGAATTCCTTTTTATTTATTAGAGCCAAGTCTCTCTGGCCCTCTCTACTCGCAAACACTTTGTAAGGGGAGTTATTTTATATGTGCCTGCTTGAAGGTAGAAAAGTACTATTTCATAAAATACACTGCAATTAAACATTTTTAACATTTAGACTGGCTTCATCCCATCTGTATATTTAATAATTTATAGTATTAATATACATTAAAAAATTTCCTCTTTAATAGGAATCTTTTTCTTAATCTCTAGTATTTTTGGTGTATCTCAAGCCTATACTCCCCAGAGCTCCCTGAAGGCTCCCAGTTTGTCTTCTGTCTCTCCAGAGGCTCACTGAAGGCACCAGCAGGAAGGAGTGCATCTAAGTCACGGGAAATGACACAGCAGGCGCTCTGTGAGTGGCCTCTGAAGTCTTTCTCGGTTTGAACCCTAGCTCTGCACTGACCAGCTGTGAGACTGTGGGTAAATTACTTAACCTGCTCATTTGCAAAATGGGATGACATTACAGGTTTCCTGTTAATGAAGAAAAATGGGAAAGTGTACCTGAATTTGAATCCCAGCATGACCACTGTGTACCCTGGGCAAAGGTGTTTATGAGGTACATGCCTCAGTTTCTTCGTCTGTCAAGTGGAATGACAGTGGTACCTATAACATGGCACGTTGTGAGGGGTACATGAGTTAATATATGAAAAACACCAAGTCCAGGACTCAGTAGTGTTTAATAAATGTTGGCTGCTGTTACTAATAATTTTGGAGAAGCTATTCCTGACAACAAAAAGGTTTAGCAGAAAGAGACTGTAGAGTATCTTCCCCCGAGATCTCTTAAAAACATTAACGCAGAAGAAAGCCATTTAGCTAGAAACAGAGAAGATATGACAAACGACTTTAGATCTCTGCACAACTGACTCTTTACAGACATCAAAACCTGTTACAAAGATGGAAGCTGAATATTCTACTAATAATTTGAGTAGTTAATCAAGAGAAAGAAAAAAAACACTTCATTTGAGTCTCTGTTTAAAAGGATCAATCAAGACAGAAAGGTAAAGGTAAGAATATTTCTTGAATTGAGTAATACAAGTTCTAATTGTCATTTCCTGTCATTTGTTCAGGGAGGACAGGGGGAATACAAGGAGGAAAGCAAATAATTCAGATTTGAACCGAGAGTACCAGAAAATGGATTTTCAGTCCACGCTTGGGGAGCCAGTCAAGAAGCCTCAGTTGGGAGCAGGGTGCGGGGGAGGGAGGGCAGGCAGCGCAAAATATGCTGCAGATGCCACCTGGAAGGAGAACACTGTACTGAGGGTGCAAAGTTGGAGCACACCATGTGCGGAAACTGTTGGCCTTAGTTTAAACTGTCCAACCTAAACTCAGTATTCATACCTTAAAAAATTCTACAACAACAACCTTCTTGACTATATCCAAACTGTTATGCAGTAGATCCAGTGGGCCACATTAATGTAAAAAGGTGCTGGAGTCGAAGCAAAATTTAGACCCAGAACATTAGAATTAGAAGCAACTTTCAAGGTAACACAATCTAATTTTCTCATTTTCTATAGGAAAAGCAAACCCCAGAGAGTAAGCAACTTTCCAAAGGCGTACAAGGTTGGGTGAGAACTCTCACAGGAGCAGTGCTATTAAATCAAGAATCTTACTGTTCAACGACTCCAGAAAACTGAGGGTTTTATTCAGAGGATAAGCCCATTTTATGGAAATTACCTTCTGTGTTATTAGCTAACTCCTAAAGTATGAGTGCTTTATTAGCCATTCACACAAGACTCATCAGATAGTCCAAGGCTCTGACTTTCCACCTTCCCTTATTTGAGAGCAGCAGGTGAGACTGCAAGAGTGTTTCAGAGTAGAGTGGCCAGTTTTCAAGATTATATATATGAAACTCTTGGAGTGGCAGTGGGTTAGTCCCAGGCCCTAGCTACCCCTAACTCGGGAGAATAAGGCCCTGGCCTTGTCTCCAGTTACATTCTGAGTAAAAGTTCACATTTTCTGTGTGTGTTACAACTTATAAGCTGCTTTCCCAATTTTCACTAAAGTTCTCATCCTTTCCAGATAGTCAAAGTCCCCCCCATTTTTGAAGATACCCACTGAGTGGCACAGAGGGCAAGCAGGCACTCTCACAGCTGAGTGACACGCCCTGCCTTAGCTCAGCAACAAACTACTACATGTCACAACTACTTTGGTTGATAGGGAATTGGCAGACCCTGGCTGTCAACTGGGACCTTAAATTCCTAGAGCTTTTACAAAATTAATAACACAGAAATCTACTGATGACATGGCATGAAGGGAATCAAGTCAAACCCACATTTATATCACTCTCACTACTTGCTCATGGACAGAGACAGAAAGGGCCATGGGAAACATTTGTTTTGGGTGTTCTAATACAGTTTTCCAACAACGCAAATAGCTAGAATACAAAATAACAGAGCAACATCAGGTGAGGTGATGGTGCTCCACTGATAGTACTGAGAGTGCTAAAATCCTCCAGAAAGAGATCTTCAGAAAACAAGAGAATTTTCAAACTGTGAGGTCAGGAAAGCTTTCCTGAGAAATACCGGGTAAAAAGCTGAGACGGCACCTGGCCGCCTCCTCAAAGAATCGTCTGGCCTTGCAGGTACTTCTATGGCTGGAGAGGCTCGAAGCGCATCAGCACAGCACGTTTACCAAATGGACACTCTCAAAAGTATTAAGGCTTGTCTGTGGCCATACCACCCTGAATGCGTCCGATCTTGGAAACTAAGCAGGGTTGGGCTGGCTACTGCTTGGATGGGAGAAACATTACAGCTTTAGTGAGTCAGGGGACCTGGTTTGGCTGTGGAGGCACGGTGAACATTGTGCTAGTTTCCTAGAGGGCATTGCCTTCACTTGGAACATTCCTGGTATTTTCAGAAGTGAGGAAACTCTGGGAATTGTGCCAGATTAGCTCATTCTCTCTAAATTATCCATTAATGTCTAATTTAAATAAACAAAATATAAAGAAGGTGCTAAATTCAAATGCCTTATTGCTAGAAGTGACTTAGAAAAAAATATGTATCAGGTTAAAAACCTTGCTGGAAGGATTCTGCACATGTAAGACAAAATAGACATCACTGTCCAGGAAGGCAGAATGTAAATGGGGCATTTTGGGCATGGTTCCATTTGTTTTTCTACTCACGCCTTATCTTCCTTTTTGAAAGACATGTCCATTTCAGGCTTTGTCCTGTCTTCTAGGAGTAAAACTGGCAATGACTGTGAAAATTAGAACTATTATTTACCCGAGAGAGCGCTCTGGGGACAGATTAGGAGGAAAAGTAATAGGATGCAATCCTTCTGAGAAGTGAGCACATTGTTACAAAGGTAATTACAGAGAGGGAGGGGCAGAATCAGGACTCAACAGAATAACCTAAGTTTTGAATCAAACTTTTTCAGGTCAAGGCCTGTGGTGCTTTCTCAACAAGTATTTACAGCTACATCACAGAAACAAGGGTTCACTCCTTCATTATTAATAACACATGTATGAAGAGCACTTACCAGAGTGTCTGATGCATGAATGCTTAATGAACAGTTGCTATATTCTTCCCATCACTATGGGAAACCAAAAGGCTGTGGTTTGCATTAACCTCACAGATCTGTCAGGTAACAATGGGATCTTAAGAGATGTTTATAACGCTGAGGTCTTGAAAGGACTCGCATAGTAACTGAGCGCATTCTGGAGAAACTTTTCTTTACCTTGTGGTCCATACTGGCTCATCTGTGGACCGTAAGTTCCACTTGAGTTACTCTGCTGAAAGCTACTGATTCCAGGGTGCATCTGGCCTCCAGGAGAAGGATGAGGTGACATGGATGGTCCTGTCTGCTGAGGTCCATATTGAGACATCTGAGGGTTTCTTTGCGTGCCTGCCATAAAACCTAAGCGAGAAATAAATGGAAATATATAAATGCAGGTGACGAAAGTGGACATGGAATTGTGTGCAAGGTGGATGGGAGAAGATCGGGACTGTGGGATTCCCCTACACAACACTGAAAGACATCTCAACCCAGTGTGGAAGATGCGAGAGGGCCCAGGGGGCTACCCGAGTCTCTCATTAGGGTTCCTAGGAACCCTATGGATTTAACACTTAAACTAGGGAAAGGAGAAGAGGGATAACAGGCAAGTAACCTTAACCTCTCCTAACATCCATTCTTGCCAGTGGACATGCTGTGCGCATCCCTCAGAGCCTTGCCTCAATTCTGGATCTCAGGGCTGCATGTTGCCATTCAAACACCCCAGCCCTCTCTCAAGCCCAGGACAGCACCCAGCTCTCCTCTGCATAGAACTCTCTTTTTCCCTCTGACCTCCTGGAGCCACAACTGCTCACCTTGACTCCTGCAGTGCTGAGACTTACTACCTGACTCACACTGTTCCCTAGGGGGTACTGCACACAGGTGGAGTATCTGAAATGTACTCTGCTACTCCAAATACACTCTGACTTCCTCCTGCAAAGTTCTGCCCATCGTGTCCCCAGCACAACCCCCGTGATCCTTCCTCCCACCCCCTGTCCTAAGGTGCAATGGAGCCATCAGCATGTCTGTTGCCTCTACTTTTGAAATGCATCTCAGGTCACTTCTCTTCTCCATTTCCACGTCTATAAAAGTTCCTGTCTTTCCCCAAACACCTTGTCATGGTCTGGCTCACCCCTCTCAGCCTATCCCATGTTTTGTGCCTTTTGGTTCCCTTTCACAAAGCTGCCAGGTTTTCAGGAATAAAAAAGGAATTTAGAGCGTATCTTCTTTGCCTAACACCCCTGCCCCCAGGATCACTGGATGTGGTCTGAGGTTGCTCTTCTCACTCTAATTGCACTTTCTATAGTTTTCTCTCCTCCTCACTACGCTGAAATCCATGGCCTTCTCATGCTTCCCAGAAGATAATGTCAAGCTCTTTTCCATGATAGAGCCTCTCTCTCTAGTCCTCTCTCCCAAGAACCTTCTACTACTGCTGGTTCCTGCCCATCCTCCAGGTCTGCCCTCCCTGATGGCGCCTCCTTTTCTCATGGCAATTTTTCTAACCTGTAATCAGCTTACTCTATTTCTGACTCACTTAACCTCTCTCTTCCCTACGAGAACATAAGCCCCAGGAAGGCAGGGATCATGTTATGTGACCCCTGCTGCATCCTCAGGGCCCAGTTGGACGTTTGCACATAGTAGGTGCAAAAACTATGTACTGAATGAACGAATTTTAAATTCCTCTTGTACCCAGAGTGCTAAGCACCACATAGTAGGTGCTGAGCAGATAGCTGGCCAATGGATAAAGAAAATCCATCTTTCAATTGAGACAGACTATAGTCAAGGCATGTCCTCATCCATCAGTAGTTTGGCAAAACATTAGCAAGTATTATACATAGAATGAACTGTGAATACATGTTTAGACAAAGAATATCCCATATCAAAACGTGTATTTAAGAAAAAGATAAAAGATCAAACCAGCAAACTAACAAAGGGCAGTTTGCAAAACAACTCCCAGAACCTAGGGGTTAGAGCTGGTGAGAGTCCCCGCTTGTTAGCTGAAGGCTCTAGAACAGTGGCAAGCACGGAGTGGGGTGAGTTCCATCTGCTCTGGAGGAGAACCAAGAGCAGTAGCTTCCAGAGAGTTTCTTGAGGCAGCCAGAGGGAAAGATGGTGCCTGCATCCAAGATCAGCTTACATTTAGAGGGTTAAAGAGTAAGGCATTTACAAAGGCCATGGTTTATATTTCAGTAAGAAAAAAAAAAATCTTCTAACACTGCTTTTGTCTAAAGAGAGAGACATAAAATACAAGTAAGTAGAGCTGTTCCTTATTATCCTATTTCATTTATTTATAAAAGATAAGGCTTGTTAAATTGGGCTCAATTGGCAGCTCCCAGATATAAATCATCATAGAAAATGTTTGCTTTTTCAAATCTGAAAACAAACAGAAATCAGAGTGCTAAAATTACTATAAATGATTGCATCTTCAGATGTAACATGAAATATTTATCTAAGCCTTACTATAAAATTCTTAAGAGTTTCATACAGAGTCCTATTTAATAAAAAAATGTGTCTGAATTCCATACAGATTGTATAAGTTTTTCTTCCTTTCTCTCTTTGGAGAATGACTGTTTTCTTCATTATTTAAGGAAAATAATATGTGTCCTTTTTTTAGCATTAAATTTCACTTCATCCAAGAAGTGTCCATGCTGAAGGATTTAGAACATGTGTAATATAGCACATCCTTAAGTTATTGCTGCCTCTTAGATGCTTACTATAAGCTTAAGGTTTGTTCAAATGACTTCTAAGAATTCTTATCTGGCAAGTTATTTCATCATTTCTGACTCTTAATTTNGTTCCTTATTATCCTATTTCATTTATTTATAAAAGATAAGGCTTGTTAAATTGGGCTCAATTGGCAGCTCCCAGATATAAATCATCATAGAAAATGTTTGCTTTTTCAAATCTGAAAACAAACAGAAATCAGAGTGCTAAAATTACTATAAATGATTGCATCTTCAGATGTAACATGAAATATTTATCTAAGCCTTACTATAAAATTCTTAAGAGTTTCATACAGAGTCCTATTTAATAAAAAAATGTGTCTGAATTCCATACAGATTGTATAAGTTTTTCTTCCTTTCTCTCTTTGGAGAATGACTGTTTTCTTCATTATTTAAGGAAAATAATATGTGTCCTTTTTTTAGCATTAAATTTCACTTCATCCAAGAAGTGTCCATGCTGAAGGATTTAGAACATGTGTAATATAGCACATCCTTAAGTTATTGCTGCCTCTTAGATGCTTACTATAAGCTTAAGGTTTGTTCAAATGACTTCTAAGAATTCTTATCTGGCAAGTTATTTCATCATTTCTGACTCTTAATTTAGTCCTTAAAAATATGATGCCATGATCCAGTTGAGTCATCTCACTCATCACTGGAATTTTGTAGAAAAGAAGTTTGTGAAAAGGCTCCTAAAGAGGTGAAATGTTAAAGTTAATCCAAATGGAATATGCAACAACATAAAATTCCACAACTTGGAGACAAGGTTCTATGGCGTATGGAATCCACCTCCTTTCATAGAAATTAAAATGAAAATACACAGAGAAAAAAATTCCATTCATTTCTCTGTATGCTTTTACAATGGCACTACTTACAAGAGGTTTCTGAAATCTTATTTTTTGGTTAGACTCATCCCTTTCCATGTAATAGCTTTTCTGAGCGATAATCATTGAATGGCAGTTAACTGGGAACAGAAGGCCTAGATTATATTTTTGCTTATGTCAATAGCTCAGAATCTAGTAGGGTAGACATATTTATGTAAATACGCTGCAGTATGTGAACTGATCAAAACCAGCAGTGTGACCTTAGGTGAATCATAATTTACCTGAGGCTCAGCTTCCTCATCTTAAAATGTGGATGAGGTTGCTGTAAGATAACTGAAATGACACATGAAAATGTTCTGTAATCTGAAATGTGATACACAAAAGTAAGAGATGATGATGATAATTTTCTGGTTTATAAATTGCACGAGTATATTTTAACTTCTGAACACTCCACATATTCAGGTGCAGTTTCCAACCAGCATGGAGAAAGCAGTTTTTATTTCTTGGTTTTTTAAGTATGTGGGATCCATGAGACAAATGATATAAATACTTGTATAACTGTCTACAAATTCCAAAAGGTTAAAAAAAAATATACTCCTGTCTCCTACCACTTAGTCTCCCTGGCCAAAGGCAAGTGGGTTTTTTTTAATGTATCCTTTCAGGGATATTTTATAATTTGTTTGTGTTAGATTGTGCATTTCCTTTATCATGAGTAAAGTTGAACATTTTATTTTATAGCAGTTTCAACTCTTTTTATAGAACTATTTATATCATTTGTCCATTTTCTGTTGGTCACTCTATGTCATGACTAGGAAGTATTTCATCTTGCAGATTCAGCTGTTATTACCAAATAGCTGCGTGGTTCACCAAAACTTTTGCATCTGCAATCCTATGAAAATCCGGTCTGATTAACGCTGGCAAAGGCTGCACACAGTCTTGGCAGGAAAACAATGTGATCTGACTTGCATTTTCAAAAGCTAATTCCACCATAATATGCAGCATGAAGAAAGGACTGAGGGAAAGTAAGGCTACAGGTTAGAAGACTAGTTAGGAGGTAGGAAAAGTGATACATAATATATTGTCATGATTAAAGGCCAGCACCAATCCTGCTAAAAACAATTTCCACTATGGATTGTTGTTGTTTAGTTGCGATCCAACTCATTGTGACCCTATGGACTGTAGTATGCCATACTCCTCAGCCCATGGAATCTCCCAGGCAAGAATACTGGAGTGGGTTGCCATTTCCTTCTCTAGGGGATTTTCCCAATCCAGGGATTGAACCTCATCTCCTGCATTGGCAGACGGGTGGATTCTTTACTGCTGAACCACCACGGAAGCCTCCATTATGTATATAACCATATTTTTAAAAGGTTATTGAATATAGTCATAATATAAACAAACTAATAAAAAATTAGAAGGCAGAAGTTAACAAAGAAAGAAGTATTTCTACATTTCATCCTGCATATAGAGATCTGCATGTCCATTACTTGTTTCCTCATCTATAAAATAGATTGCTATCTCTCTTATAAGGTTGCTGTGGGGATTAAATGAGATGATACATGCAAAAAACTTACAACAGCACCTCGCACACATACACAGTGAGCTTTCAATAACCACTACCTGTTACTATTATTATATGCTCAAAAAAGAAAAGCAAGAGAGGTGGCATGCTATGACAGCAAGGACTAGGACATCAGTCGCGGGCCTTCCACATTTGCTGTGCGGAATACAGCAATTAACCTAGCCTTTCTGCCTCCGTTTCCTTACCTGTTAAATGCAGAGAGGGAAGACATACAATATTTGTAGAGATACTTCTAGTTCTCCATGATTATGGCTTAAACTTAAAAAAAAAATCTAATTCAGGTCTGTAATTTGCATGCATATTTATTTGGGGGATAGTCTTCATTTTGTTTTAACACTTATTTTGAATGAAATAAATGTTAAAATGTTTCCAAAAAATAAATTTCAACCAAGAATTTTCCATTTATGGTGACACGTTTGATTGTATTTTGCTTCCTTTAGAAAGTTATTATAAAATGGCAGGTTGTAGCACAGTTTATGAATAAAAAAACTGATGGTTAAAAGAATGAAGGCTTTTTTAAAAAATAAAAAAGTTGTGTAATTTTTCTAGTTATTAACCATCTGAGTTTAGAAAACCAAACTATCTAGTAAGGAAAATTTAGGAAATATAAAGTGAATTTCCCATATAGTATAAAACCTTGTTGAACTACTAGGTGTATTATGGAACTGGCAAATAATCTAACATGGAAAAATCAAACTTTGGAAAAAAGTACTAATTTAGATAATTATTATTCACATTATATAAAATAACTTATTTGGAAATCTTAGAAACTTTATATGAAAATATGGTTTACACATTTCATCCATAAAGTATATGCATAGAAGGTTTATATAAGTGGATTTACTATTTCTGAATCCTTCATTATATGTATATGTGACCACAAACACGTGTACAATCAAACTTGACAAAGTGGAAGCTCTATTCTGAGAGGAAAGGTACTGCAGTAATAGGAAACACACACAAACACACACGTGCATGCATGCCATCTTTTCGGCATCAGATGTGGATTATAGAGGCTGCCTCCACTATCCACCGTGTGGACCACAAGTTCTCTTGTATAAAACAGTGAATGCATTTCCTATCCTGGCTTACAAGACCAGAAAAACATATGTGGCTGTACTTTTCTAAACTGAAAAACACCATGAAAATGCCATACAAAGGTATTACTGTTGCCTTTTTAGTGATGCTACAAGCCATTCACTGCGTGCGTTCTGATCTAAGGTATCACATTGGTAACTCAAGCCACAATAATGACATAGAAATCTTCTACCACCACGCCCCAATTTTACTCTGGCATTCATGGAAATGCAGTTAAGAAAAAACAGCATTTTTTTTTAAAGTAAAATATGTGGTCCTTGTCTTTGAAGAACTACAATTTAGTTGAGTAGACAATAAAATTTATCAACAGGGAAAAATGATAAAATCACAAAATAACTGAGACAGATTCTACGCAGCATGCTAGGTGCTGGGATGTAAACAGTGAGCACTCAGGCTCTGCCCTGGGGACTTCACATTCTAATGGCAGAGACAGCCACCAACAAACAACTAAGAGTAAGTATGAGCAAAAGAAAACAGAAGTACAGGTACTCTGAAGGTATAGGAAGGGAAGTGAAGTTGCTCAGTTGTGTTCAACTCTTTGTGACCCCATGGACTGTAGCCTACCAGGCTCCTCCATCCATGGGATTTTCCAGGCAAGAGTACTGGAGTGGGTTGCCATTTCCTTCTCCAGGGGATCTTCCTGACCCAAGGATCAAACCTGGGTCTCGTGCATTGCAGGCAGACGCTTTACCGTCTAAGCCACCAGGGAAGCCAATTTGGACTGGGGACAAGGGAGGTCTCCCTGAAGAAGTCCTGTTTAAGTTGAGCCCTTAGCTGAAGGTAGGATGGAGGTAAATCTAACTAGATCTGAATAAGACTAAGAATAGGTCTGACTAGCGAAGTGGATGCCACAATGTTCATTCCTGGAAGCCAAAGTCTGAATCCCAGTGGTCACTGGGCACCCGTCTATTTGCTCTGGTCTTGACTATGGGCTGCCATAGTCCATGGGGTCGCAAAGAGTCGGACATGACTGAGCAACTTCACTTTCACCTTGTCTATAATTAGGTTAACATTTCCAATCCCTTTCTTGAAGCCTTCTGCTAGCCCTGCTGCTAAATGTAAAGAGACCACAGGAAAAGGAAGAGCCACCCTTAAGACAGCCTGCTCTCACCTATATACCCCAACATCCATGTCCTACCTTTACGGATTTTCATCCTTTCAGAAGGAAATCTCTTCCTAGCACCCAAGGCAGGACCTCGACTTTATGCCATGGATTTCATCCTTTCTCATCTCTCCAGGGATAGTTAAGTATTTGTTCAAAAACTAGCCACTGACTCCATTGCTTAAAGAATGAAGCTGAACAGTCCAGCAGTCAAGTCTCTTCAAATGTGACCTATTTCTCCAGACCCATCATGTCTACATGGTCATCATGGAGCGCTCACTCTGATTTGATCACTCACGCTTTTACCTCACTTGCCTTCTTCATACATTCATCCACTTAACAAATATTTATGGACCATCTCTCATGTTCCTGGCAATGGACTATTCACTAGTCTAATAACAGTTGACTTTTAATGAGCAGCTATTATGTGCTAATGGCTTTGTTCATTATTCTTTTAAACTTCATAACAGCTATGAAGACAGTGAAGCTCACAGAGGTTAATTCACTGAAACCACTTTCAAGTATTTTTTTTTTTTACCACAATCCATAGTAAAGAAATATATCTTCTGCCAAGATTCAATGTGTATATATGAATATACATATATGTCTATATATTAACATTCAGTATTCACACATACACTGTATGCTGATTATGTGCAATGATCTCTGATATTTTATATATATATTTTCTACTAAAAAACCTATGCTTAAGAGGCACAGATTGAAAACAGACTGCTAGATTATGTCCTCTGTGGAATACAGAGTGCCTAGAGGGTCATTTACCACCATGAGACTGACATGCTGTCCTTCCTGGCTCCTCCTCCTGCTGCTTCCATGGCATTCCCTGGCCGTCCAGAAAAAAAGATACTTTTCTATGCTGTATGTTAGCTGACAGACAGCAGCTGTCACAGTTTTATCATTATTTGTGGGGGTGACTGTCTTCCCCCAGACTGTGAGCACTGAGGCTTTAAACAAACACATTCTCTTTGCATCTGTCTCCTCTGGACCAAGCCAGGTGACTGGCACAGAACTGGAACCAAATAGTACAGGTTTTTTAATGAATAGGAAAACATCTTCATTCAGAATCCATTTACTTTTACTTTGGGAAAACAGTTTAATAAATGTGATGGTTTGGCTCCTTGTTCAGAGTATGTTCAAGTAATCATTTGTGGCTAAAAGAGGACAGCTATTCAAGGCAAGAACAATTGACGGCTGATAGCCTAATGGGCCAGAAAGCACCATTATTTCTATCACCTAAATATCTGCCAAATACATCCACTCTGTCCATCTCCACTGTCACTGCAGATTCAAGTTCTGACCTCACCACTTATGGTTAGGACACTTCAGCAAGTTAATAGTCAAGCCTTAATTTCCTTCTCTGAAAAAGGTGGATGACTACTGAGTCTACCTCATAAGAGTAAATGTGAGCATGCTTTGTAAATCATACAGCTTAGTGCCTGAACACAGCAGAGGCTCCGTAAGTGACAGGTATTATTATTCATATTATTTTTAAATACAACCCACCATTTATTACTCATCTGAGTGACCTCAAGTTTTCAAACTAGCCTCCCTTGCCAGGCTCCCTTTCAAACCATGCACCATGGCAACAGTGGAAAGTGCTTCAAATTCCTAGACCGTGGTTAATTCTCCCAGTGGCCACACCCTGTGGTCTCCTGGCAAACGGTTCGATGCCCTTGCCCAAGTGCACGCAGCTCTGCGTCACTGCTGGGCTGGCCGGCTCCATCCTCCACCAGAGCCAGTTATAGCTGATGGGCAGCCTTTCTCACTCAGCTGTCTATCCAGAAGCCAGTGCCCTTTTCCTGATAGCTAGTTCCAGAAATAATTGGCTGGCCATGTTACCTGGCTCAGAAAACAGAAGCCTGTCAGTTTCAGGCCACTCAATCAATAGCTACAGTAGTGATTAGTTCTGAGCAGTGTTAAGACTCAGCATACATCCTTCCTAATCTTGCAGGGTCCCTGGAGTTTGCCTATTAAGATAGTGAGCAGGGGGAGTGGAAAGGGAAGAGGGGGAGGAAGAGAAAGAGAAGAAAGCTAGATGGTGAGACAGATGTCAAGAGTCCTGTCAAGTGGCTGAACAAACTCTCAATGTAAAGAGGAAGGATCTTGATTTTTATTACTGAGTCACAAGTACCTATGTAAATCACTAGCTTGATAAACACTTATGCAATGGATGGACAGATCAATCTATTAGGTTTTTTTGAAAGGAGATTCTATTTCCAGTTATAAACAGAACCTTCTAGACCTTGCCCCAGATAAGGGCATATCAGTCTTCAGCTGAGGGCTTGTTGAGGAACCTTGAACTTGTGTGATAAAGGCCCAATTTTGGCCAGACTTGTTCCCACCACCTAGTAAGGGGCTAACAACTTGTTCTAAAGTTCATTCCAAAGGCACATGGGCTCATTTAGATATTTCATTATAACCTGACAATTCTTTGAACACCATTTCCCATTTACCCAATAGCTGAAAGCAGCATTGGTGGTGGGGCTGCAGGACCCAATCTGGAGTCATTCAGTCTGCAGGTTAAGAATGATCTCACCATGGTCATCCTCCTATGGATATTCAGATCAATGGAAAATTCCTAGACAATCTATTCTATTACATGGCAGTAGAAGTTATGTTAAGTCTAGGAAAATGTTATTAATACTTCAATCTTTATACAGAGGCTAGTATTAAAGACTAAGCTAAAGAGGCTTCTATTTTCCTTAATGTGTTTTTAAGAAAACATATTACTATCTTGGAATCTTAGAAAACACGCCTAACAGAGAACTAGCATTTCTAAAATGTCTATCCACATCATTATTAGATAAGTGAGTTTTCAAGACCTTTCAAATATTTTCTTCAACACGCTATTATTTGTGGTTTATTAAGTGGATATTTTTCCTGGTTTAGAAAAAAATGCTATATGATGCTCTTACTTGCAAAAAAGAAAATTCTTATAGAAAAGAAAAATCCACAGTGACTGTCTAAACCTTGGCAGATCAAAAAAATATTTTTTTAAGGAACTGATTTATGTAGTCATTATACACAAATCACATTTTCTATGTAGGAGATGAAATGAATATAGAATATTTTTATGTGGTATGAATGAGGAAAAATTCTTCACTGGACAAGACAGAGATGGAAAGATCCTGATGGAAAAAACAGCGTTAAGCACAAGGCTCAGATTCACGGTTCACCCTGTCCATGAAAGAGAACAGCAGAGAGAGAGCACAAGTGCTCCAGCTACTGCAGGGGAGCATGTGAGCCCAGCACCAAGCCCACATGAGCACGGCACCTTGTCGGGGGGCCTCTTGAGCATGGTCAGGACACCCACAAAACACCCAAGGCTCCACAAGCCAGCAAAAGGCAAGGCACGTTTTTCCTTTGGCACATGGATGGTTTATTTTCATGTTGGCATCTGTTAAACATTCACAGAAGAGCTGCCTTGTTTCTTCAGGGCAGTTCAATAAAAGATGTTTCCCCACATGTGTGAAATCACGGTCACACACTGCACCACCTTAGCAGAGGCTCCGACTGTAAACACAGAACCATTTCTCATCGCAAATAGGTGTCAGATTCCCATTTGGAAAGAAAAATAGATTTTAAAGAATATTCTTGTTACATTTTAATATCTTCAGTGTTTAGTTGCCTGCCTGCTTCTCTTCACAATATGAACTGCTCCAAGGAAGACAGAAACTAATGACCCGTTCAAGGCTGTAACCCAGGCCCCCCAGTGTTCTCCCAGCTGTGCTTTCAGGTTAACTGGCACAATCGCTCCCTCTCCCTTTCCTGTCACCACCACACCCTCTACTCAGAGGCACCAACAACAGCATCTAAGGCCTCCCCACCCGCCCCCACGACGCCTTCTCAGCTACTGACATCATCTATCATCGGGAAAATCAGAGTCAGGGGAGGGACTGGACTGACTACCCAGATGGCAGATGGGAGCAAAATATTCGGCCTTTCCTTAGATAATTCTTTGGAGTTAGCTGCAGAAGTCAACTTCAGTGCTGAGGGTGAAGCCAGTTTTATGTGTCCCTACCTGCTGGAAGAAGCAAAGAAGTAACTTTTCCAGGCTTTCAACCCAGTCTCTCTGCAGTCATCTGTGCCTGATGCTTATGATTACTAGTATTTGCACAGTGCTTTGCAACATAACTTTTTGATACAAGGTTGCATTTGATCCATGCAACAAATCCATGGGACACTCTGATCCCCACTTTACAGATGAGGAAGAAGAAATTCAATTACTTGTCCAAGGTCACAAAACCAGTTAGTAGTAAGTTTGCACCTAAATCCAGATTTGGGCCCCAAATTCCCTGAAGACTAAAATGAGGAAAAGAATGTATCTAAGAGGCACTGGAGTAAGACACTGGCCAAGGCCCCACGGTCCTGGTCCTCACAGAGCTCTCCCTGGGGAGAGAGCTCCAGTGGTAACCCATCCAGGGCTCCTGAGAACCCTATCAGGCGATGCTTCCTTCTTTGTTCCGGCAGGAAACTTGGACTGGACTCAAGGACTTATTAGGTGTCAGGCCATTTGGAGGATATGAAAGATTAATAAAGATAAGCCAGGGGGCCACAGGTCAGGGAGGGAGGAGGGTTGAGGAGTGGGTGGCAAAAGGGTAGGAGAGTAGCGTACATAAAGATCCCAGAAGACCATGGCTAGAGACCATGAGGCAGGAGAGAGATGAAAGCGAGCCCAGAAAGGAAGGCTGGGCGGGTGAGATGGCGCCCAGTAACCAAGCACAGAAAGGCCTCTCTCTAAAGGCAGGGCAAGCTTTTAAAGGCTTTTATGAAGGGAATGACGTGGTGTCACCATTCTTCTGGAGAGACCATTCTGGATGCAGCCTGGAAAGCAGAGTGGAGGGAGCAAAGTTGACTGGAAGAGTGGCTGGGAGGTATTGATGGAGCCTCAGTGGCGTGGGCTGAGATCATGCCAGTGAAAGCCAAGAAAAGGAGGATGTGAGAAACCACTGAGGGGTAGAGTCCGCAGAGCAGGGTGACTAGTGTAGAGCTGATGGGAGAGAAAAAGACATCAAGGATGCCTTCAAGCTTTCTGGCTTGGGGAACAAAGCAGACAGCAGTCTTTCACTGAGGTACAGACCCATAAAGCACAGGAGAAAACATGTTGTTATAAACAAGTGCACACAATACACAACGCTGAATTTACCTAAAATCAAATACTAAAAATACCTAAAATCTCAAATACTTTCACGGAAGAATAATGAGCCAATTACAAATGAGTGTTAACTATTAAAACAAGCTTTAATAGGCAATTCAAAAAAATTACTGCACATACAAAAGTAACAAAAATATGTATCTTTTAAAATATTCTAAAATTCAGACTGATGATTCTACAACAAACACAAACTGATTTTTACTGTAGTGGTATTTATTTCCCCAAGCTCTTTGGTGAACAGATCTCTAGATAGCAGACTTAATAGGAATTCAATGCTAACCCTCATACAATTCCTATACTTCTATTCCCTTCATTACTGACTAGCTTTGGCTTGGTCCACAATCCAGCCCAGAGGCAGAGTTCTGGGGCTGAAGAAATTAGAAACAACTTCTTAGATAGTCTCTCTTGTACGGTACCTCCCATTTGAGTTTATTTTCATCTGCTACCGATTATAAAAAAAAGGGATCCTCAATTAAGAGTGGAGGCTAAATTAATTGCATCTGGGGGTGAGGGTAGACTGTCATGAATGCCTTAACACCCTGATCTACTATATTTACACAACAAGGCTTGAGCAAAGGAATCTATTTTCTCTTTTTGACAATACCCTTGTCCTGAAAGGCAGCATCATTTTACAGTTAGTATGCTCACAATGTAAATGATAAGAACCTTTACATGCAAGAACAAATAGACCGGTCGACTGGGAGATCCTCCTCTGAGAACCTCAGAGAAAGAGCGACAAAACAATTTCTGTAGTTTGCGTGCGCGTGCACACACACACACACATAATCCCATTTCCAACTCCTTAACCATTATTTTGGTGGTATTTTCCATTTCTGTACTTACTGGTTAATCTGTTCTTGCAACTGAGTTAAGTCAATTAAGGTGTACAAAAATAATTTTAAAAATTTCAAAACTGATTTTTGGTGTGGTTATCACTAGGAAATAAGCCAGCAGCATTAAAAACTTTTCCAAAGTTTTACTTATTTGCCTTTAAATATTCCGGGGTTGCAAAGAGCATGGTTGGCCTCTAAACAACGGACTTTACTGTGAGGCTCCAGGTTTGAGCACCCCATCTCAGACTGACACTTTGTCTGTATGATTGTAGAAATATTTCTGGAAGAATGGAAGACGGAAGTGGTAACTTTAATCTGGTGCAAGAGAGAGAAACACTGTGCTACAACAAATGACTTATAATGGTAAAACTGAAAGAAGACATATCAATATGGTAAGCTTTCTTAATTTCAGAGCAAGAAACATTTTGTTCTTTGGTTGTTCTGTGGTCTGAATAGATCTGAAACTTCTGAATGGTTGTGAAGGCTGAATTATTTCCTATCCTTCAACTCAATCTTTGTTGAGCACCTATTATATAGAACATGCTGCTGTAGCATAAGGATGCAGGGTATAAATAAGATTTGGTTCTGGCCCTCAAGAGTTCAGTCTAATCTACAGAAAGACACTGGATTTATTTTAATAGATCTCTTTTCTGTCCTTTCCATTAAAAAGGAAGAGAAAGATTTACCCCGTCCAAATAGAATGTTCTTAGAAATCTGATGAGGAATTCTACTCATATACTGAAAAGAAGCCAACATACACCACTGAAGAGTGGGAATAAAACTATATCAAAGCATTTAACATTTGGGATTAATAACAGAACAAAGACATATTCTATTCAATCTACTTAAAATATGTAAATTTGAAACCTATATTTTGAAGTACACAGGTTCTGATTCACCTTCATATGGTAGCACACAAAAAGGACATCTAAATGTCTGAGCTCACCCATCTGCTACACACTTTGTCTGGAAAATGGCACTTTTTGTGTTTATAAAAATGGAGCTACTGATAAATATCACTGTGAATATCAGATTCCAAAGATGAGAATTTTGTGATTCATCTGACATACAGCTGTCAAGAACTAAATTTGGCTGGATTAAATACTCAAGATATGCAAAGTTGCAATATTTTGTTATTGTTTTCCTTGTCCTGAAACTACAAAGTAGCTACACAACTTGTCTAGCCTGTCTAATTTTGGCACCACTGATACAGTAAAAGACAATTCTCAATTAGGTATAGTAATACTGTAGACTTTAACTACAAACCTATTTAAACAGTTGAGAGAGGAAGAAAGGTTGTTCTGTAGCTGGACAAGAATGAAGGCTGGGGGTAGGGGAACCCAATAATTTTGGAAAATCTCACCCAGGAAGCCCTCCATACGGTCACGGAATGGTGCCTAAGTACTGCCTCCAGCAACAGAATATATTTCCTAGCACATCACAGTCCGGGAGCAGCATCAATTCTGCTTGCAAGCCATATCCAAAAGGGAAGGTTCTTAGTGGTTCTGCTTTCAGCATATCTCAAGGACTAATTAAATCTTCATTACTACCTTCTAATTATTCAAATACTATGGGATTACACTAAGGAAGTCCCTGCTGGCATACTAGATGAAAAGGGTTAAATAACCTATGTTGATTTTGAGAATCCAGATCTAGTTCAGACCTTCAGAAAACCACTAGCACTAACATGAATATTTAACTAGACACCACTGTGAAAATTAAAAGGGAATTCAATTAAAAGGTTTTCAAAAAATTAATTCTGAACCTCTCTACATCTGTCCAAATAAATAAGCCTTCTCGAAACGTTTTCACCTAATTGCTAATCCAATAAACTAGAAGGGCATTTGCTAGTTTCATTAAGCTTAACATTTTACAGAGGTTAAAAATGTGATCATTTTGATGTTAATAATAATAATACTTATTTATCTACTCAGATGGCTATCCTATATTCCCTGCTAGAAAACAGGACAATCTACTAGTAAGCCATTTCTTACTGCCTTTTTCAAATTTTAAGATATATATGTTAAAGATTAAGAAATAAGGATAAAACGAATCTAAACATATTGGCTACAATTTTCTTGTAAAATATATTTCAGTATTTTAGGGTTATCTTAACTATTCTTCCAATGCCTTAGTTCGTATAATTCATAGTATTTGATTTTTTGGGTGAGAGCATGTTGTTATATGAGGTCTAGAGAGAAAAGATTTGGTTTAAATAAAAATCAATGGCAATACTAAGCTGAAGTTTTGATGTTTTAAAAAAACAAACATCAGTAATGAAAAAGTTAATACCAAAGAATCTGAACTAAGTTTTTTTTATTCACTTAGTAAGAAGCACCACATAGTATGCAAACAGGAGAGTATAAATCAAGTTTTATACTAGGAAGTACATTACACATAAGAGGAGACAATACTACATAAGGATAAGGAAATCAATAGATCTCCAGAGTGTCTCCCTCCTTCCTGTAAATTCTTATGGCCATACCCACAAACACCTTTGTAGATGGAAAATAGAAAACTATAGATACACTTTTTCTTGCCTGCACACAATGTGAGAAAATGAATTTGTGACTGCTGCCTTTTGATACACTCGACACCAGGACCACCAAGTAAAGAGGAGGTGGGCACTGCAGGACCCCAAGTCTAGATGGAGCACGGACTCTGTGCTCAACCTCGAGACAAGGAGATGGGCCTTGCTGCTGCCAGCATGGTTCGGACCCTAGGACAGCCTCAGATTTGCAAAATTCTCAACAGGATATGTCATTTATTAATAAATGTTCTTCCTGAATGGGAATACAAAGATCAAACCCCCTAAATGACAGCAGAGCAAGGCAGCAACTTCTTGAGCCTGAAGGGACTGAGCTCCAGGGTGGTAGGCCAGCCCGACTGACCCCCACAAGGAGTGTGGGAAGGACCCAGAACACTGCACTCCACAGGAAAGCAGTCTTGTTTTTTGTGCAGGTGTCTCTGGGCAAGTGTGTTTCTGGATTCTCCGCCATTAAAGTAAATCTATCTCCTATGGGTACATTAAAGAAAATGTGTATAATTGTGGAATTTTACTCTCTTGTAATCTTACTTGTTAAAACAAATAAGTGTAAAAGGAAGTATTTAGCTTGGCTATTTTAGCACTCAGCAGTACAGAAGCTGTGCCTTATCTTGTCTATTAGGTTCCATGGTTTCTGAGAAAGAAAACATTTTTAAAAATAAGATGCTAACTCAATATATGTTTTTCCTCTTCTTTCATTACTTCCTTAAAGGGAGAGGGTATATCACTTATAAAGGTATAAAGTAAGTTAAATTATATGGGAATCAATACTGGGGAATTTTATAGTAAAGGCTTTCTTAGATTTACTTTGCACTATATATATTGTTGGTACATACAAATGATGGTAAAACAAAATGCTTTTCATTATTGTATCAAATCATTAAAATGATTTATGTCATCTGCATTAAAACACATGATCAAATGTTATCAAGTAGAAGCTAACATATCTTCCTATATTTAAACAAATAAAGTCATTGAAAAAAAAAAGTACCTGCTACCCAATTTTAGAGGAAATTTAACTCATACATGGCAAAGCACCATCCAAGGGATGTACATGGTGCCTCCAGCACAGTCTCAGGGAAGTTAGAAGAACACATTCATAAAAATCAATTCAGATTTAGCAAATTATAAAAGTCATCTTTTACTATTGAAGGAAATGGTCATTAAAACTAGCCTGGTTGTCAGTTATGTATCTACTACTAGTTACCAAAATCACACTATACATAAGAGGGGGGAAAAAAACCCAAACATATCAACAAGTGGTTTCCATGCAGTGACACCAGAGGAACACCTTGGATTTTGTCTTGCAAATGTATTCATTTAGGTTAAAAGTTTAACTAAATTTCCTGTCATCTTGTCCTTCACATCTGGCATTCTACACTTTTAAATTTCTTATATGTGTATCAGGTGGAAGGGGCTGAAAAGACACTGGAGAATGTAGAGGGGTTCTTTTTCAGTTTGTAGCAATAAAGGTTAATTGTAGGATTTCCAAATAAAGTACCTCTTGTCTTCTGATGCTTACAAAATAAGCAGAATTCTCCCAGTAGGAATGATGTTACAGGTTTATGGTGAAAATGAAACAACAAATATCTTCATTTTAGCTCTGGGGCTGGTCTGAGTGGGCTTTCAGTGCAGGATAATTTCCTCTATTCTTTTTTACTTCACTTCCTTGACCCAGTACCACAAGGTAGGTACAACTGATAGCCACGAAAAGGGAGTCTAGGGAAACTCCCACTGGCTTGGCTCCAGTGCTCCTTCCAGAAGTGTCTGTCATATTTCCCAGACAACAGATACACAGAAAAAGTGATTTATAGAGAGGATGTGACATACAAGACCAATTTACAGGAGACCACAGTGGAAAGTTTATAGAGAAACAAATACACACATCACACAATGATTAAAACACACTATAGCATCATTATAAAGCAGTGGTTCTCGAGTATGGTCCTTGGACCAGCAGTATCAGCAGCACTGGGGAAATGGTTGGAGATGTGGATTTTCTGATGCAGCATCAGAAACCTGCAGTGTGGCCTAGCAATCCAGCTTAAAGAGTTCTCCAGATGGTTCTCGTGCACTCTAAAGCTTAAAAACCATTACTACTCCATTATTAAAACATGTCATAGTATTTTGATAAGGGAATTAAATGATAAAAGTTAAATTAAATGCACATTAAATGATAAAAAGTTAAATATGTAAAGGTATTAGAAATTAAAATTTCACTTTATTCCTACTAAACATTCATTTTAACACAAATGATGTAGAAATAAGGGTAATCCATCTTTTTATTGGTATAACTTTCTAAATAACATGTTGCTGAGTTTTTAATATGTAAAATAACTGAAACTTCATCTAATTAGAAACAAATTATCATCTTTACAACTCACACAGAAATAATTATAAACATTAGAGGTCAGGAGCCTTTAAATATTAGCTACCAAGCCAGCAACTTTTGTCTTCCTGGCAAGTGAGAGAGGAAGGGGAGTGAAGGAAAGTGGCATCTCCACTGCAGGAGGCAGGGCAGGTGGGCAAGGCTTGACTCATGGGCAGTAGGAGGCAGCGGCCACGCACAGCACTAGAGGGAACAGCACACTTGTAAATCCTGTCTACACTCACCGGGCTAGATCACCATCTCCACCATCAGCAAGAGTAACTTTTCCTCCAAAAGGGGGAAGGAAGACAGAAGCAAACCGATGAAGGACTAAGACCTCAGTCAAGGCGATAATATATGGGGGTCAACTTGCAGAACTGAGTGAAAGGTCAGAGTCTGCAGATGTGGGACAACCTGAATGCTCAGGAAAAGCTCACATTGTTTTTTCTGGCTCTGACACAAACTAGTCTCTGAGAATAAGAAGGTCATAGAGAACCTCTACGGTCCTCAATTTCTTTATTCATAAATTGAGATGAATGGACTCTACAGTCTTCCAGGTCGGCTCCATTTCTAAGATCCTATAATTCTACAATATAACGTTTTACCATGCATTTAAAAATTTACTGTTAAATATCATGGGATAAGTAATTGATCAAAACAGCTAAACAGATGCACTTTACCTCATTAGGACCAATACCAAAATTGAATGATTAACAGTCATTTTTACATAGCTAGATCAAATATCAGACTGCAGTAATGTTTAAACTATACCTCCTGGTTCTATGTAGACACGCAAACTCTCTGGAGCTTGAACTGGGATTTGTTAAAACGACCCAATCTACCAGAAACCATCCTTCTTTTCAGTATTTATTGTTATATGTAGGTTCTTAGGTATTTCTTTCATCTGATGAGAAAATATAATAGCCTTTAAAAAAATGTGTATAAGCAGGTACATAGGTAAGCAAACTCACTTAAACCTTATATACTCAAAACACAAAGGTATTTAAGATATGAACTGAAGACCAACCTCTTTCCTGTGGCATTGGTGACTGGCTCAAGGCAGGATGAGAACTGGATTCTGACTGGCTCCCAGGTGGCTGAGGGGGCATCTGACTTCCTGTAAAAACACAGGAGAGGAAGTGGGGATAGGGAACCCTCTGCATTAATGTTACAATTGTGTAAAACCAAGACACAGTTAAAGGTATTTAATCATCATGATCACAAAAGGTATCGCTCCACAAAGAAAAACATACAGCTCAAAGAAAGTGATATTTTATACTTTTTTTGTAAAACAAAGAGGAAGCATGCATAAACATATTTATCAAATCACCTCCTGAAAAGTTCTTTTCTACTGTATGAGTTCCCAAATTCACAAATCAATCTACAAGCTCAAATCTCTTGAAACACACT
>SJYA01001382.1:44689-117241 GCA_006410615.1 Neotragus moschatus | reverse complement strand
GTCGGCCACAGGGAGGATGGTGAAAATGAGGAGGAAACAAGTCTCCGCAGTTCAGATCGGAACCTTTCAGACCACAGTTTCTATAGCTGTGACGCGAGAGGATGAATAAGATTGAATGCTGATGGGTCCTCCGAGCCCGGAGGAAAGACCCAGAGAGTTCTAAAATTATTTCCTTCCCCAGATTCGAATCTGTAGTCTAATACTCTGGCCACTTGATGCGAAGAGTCCGCTCATTGGAAAAGATCTTGATGCTGGGAAAGATCGGGGGCAGGAGGAGAAGGGGAACAGAGGATGAGATGGTTAGATAGCATCACCCAACCTAATGGGTATGACTTGAGCAAACTCGGGGAGATAGTGGAAGAAAGAAAGAGCCTGGCATGCTGCAGTCCAGAGGTTCGCAAAGAATCGGACTCCACTTAGCTACTGAACAACAGTGTATTGGAGCTCTGTTTTTTTTAACCAGTCGAGAAATGAGGTTTCTTGTTTTCTGTTCCTTAGGTGAAATTGTACTTCTCCAATTGTGTGTTCATGTGATTTAGGAACCTAGCTCTTTTCATTTATTTCCCTCTTTCTTTGCTTCCAATCTTTCCCTTCTGGTTGGTTTCCATGCTGTTGCGCATGCTCGTTCCCTCCCTCTCTCTAATCTGCCCCAACTCTAGTTGGTACTAAATGTGCTCTTTTTTTCTTTCGTGAATGCATTCTCCTCTTTCACTGTCTCATCGGTTCCATCACGTCAAACCTCTATTCTTGTGCGCCAGATGCCTGCACGTTAACGACCTGTGAGAACTCTAAAGAATGCCTCCCAACCTGAATTAGACCTCACTTCACCATCACTTCAAAGTCTGCTTTTCTTTCCGTGTTTTTCCAAATCATCTAGATTTAAAATCGCCATTTTTTAATTTTAACAAACATTTTGTTTGGTATATGTCAGACCCTATTCTAGACATTAAACTTACAATGGTAATGTAATGGTAATGGCAACTTAATTATAGGCAGGGAAAAGGATACTAAAAATCAGATAACTAGGTTAACTGATAGGGTGTGATAAAGAAGGACTGGAAGGGCTTCTTTTGTTAGGAGGTCATCAAAGATGACCTTCAGTTCAAGCAGATTTCTGAATAAAAGAGTAACTTCTACACACCAGCAATAACTGGGAATTTTAATAATAAAAAGATGCTATTCATAACAGTATTGAAAACTGAAGGTATCTGGAAATAGATCAAACTAAAGGTGCATTGTCCTTTAAGGAGAAAATTATAATGCTCTATTGAAACGCATAAAAGAAGACCCAAGTAAATGCAGCCATATACCATATTCATTGGAGAAGGAAATGGCAACCCACTCCAATATTCTTGCCTGGAGAATTCCATGGACAAAGGAGCCTGGCGNAACTAAAGGTGCATTGTCCTTTAAGGAGAAAATTATAATGCTCTATTGAAACGCATAAAAGAAGACCCAAGTAAATGCAGCCATATACCATATTCATTGGAGAAGGAAATGGCAACCCACTCCAATATTCTTGCCTGGAGAATTCCATGGACAAAGGAGCCTGGCGGGCTACAGTCCATGGGGTTGCAGAGTCAGACACAACTGAGTGACCATCACTCACTCACCATATTCTTGGGGTAGGAAGACTCAGTATCATAAAGATGTCCATTTTCTCCAAATCTACAGATTTGTTGAAATTCCAATTAAACTTGAAATATGGTTTTTCATGGAGCTTCACATGTTGAACCTAACATGTCTATGAAAAGACAGAGCACCTGGAATTCCTAACTCAATTTTGAAGAAAAAGTCTGCCTTCTAGGTATCAAAACAATATAAAGCCATAATAATCAAGACTCCTGGCTTAATTATTAGTCTTGATTTAGGGATAGGAAAATAAACCCATGGAACAGAAGGGAGAGCTTAGAAACATGCTCATATACATATGGAAGTATACCACCAAGTAGTAGTATGAAAGCAAAGTGTGTTCAGTAAACAGTGCTGAGCTATGTGGTATCCATATGGACTGAAGACAAAATTGGATTCCTACTTCACATCATTTACAACAGCAATTTCCAAATGGACTGAAGACCTAAGTGTGAAAGACACACCTGAAAAATATTTAGAAAAAAATATAGGAGGCTATGTTGTTTCTGGGAAAGATTTATTTTTTGTTTCTTTGTGTTAAATACATGTAACATAAAATTTACCATTTTAACCACATACAGTGTACAATTCAGGGATATTCATGTTATCATGCCACCGTTACTACTGCTTGTTTTCAGAAGCAGAATTACTAACTAGTTAGTAATCGAACCTGAGTCTCTTATGTGTCCTACATTGGCAGGCAAGTTCTTTACCACTAGCACCACCTGCAAAGCCCCAATATTTATTATATAACTGCATTAATCAGTACTGTGTGGTTTTACATAAGGGTACACAAATAGATAAATGGAATGCAATGTAGTACAGAAATAGGCCCATACTTTTTAATCAATTGATTTTCAACCAAGGCACAAAGTCAATTCAATGAGGATAGGGAAATGTTTTCAACAAATGATGCTGGGACTATTGGCTATTCATATAGAGGGGAAAGAAATGAACTTCNGTTTTACATAAGGGTACACAAATAGATAAATGGAATGCAATGTAGTACAGAAATAGGCCCATACTTTTTAATCAATTGATTTTCAACCAAGGCACAAAGTCAATTCAATGAGGATAGGGAAATGTTTTCAACAAATGATGCTGGGACTATTGGCTATTCATATAGAGGGGAAAGAAATGAACTTCAACTCCTATCTCACCCAAATCAAAAAATTAATTTGAAATGGATCATACCCTTAATGTAAAAGTGAAAACAAAAAGGCCTTTTAGACAAACCCATAGAATATTTGTGACTTTCAGGGAGGCAAGAAAAATTTCTTAGCTAGGACATAGAATGCAACAACCATAAAAGAAAAAAGAATTTGGTTAAAGAGATGTTATGAAAATTAAAATTTCTGTTCAACAGAAAGTACCTTTATGAAAATGAATAGGCAAGTCACGAACTGGAATATACTTTACATCTATATGCATACATACGTATGTGTGTGTGTTTCTATCCGTCTGTATACACACACTGTGAGGAAGCCTTGCCATGGAATTGTATTTCGTTGTTGTTGTTTGTAAGTTTAAAGGATTGGAAACACAGTTTGGGTGGGATGCCAAAGGAAAGTGACTGTGGTACATCTGAGTCACTGACAAGGAAGCGCCGTGTTCTGTAACATGGAAACTCAGAGGGGCCATCTTTTAAGATGTGGGCAGGTGCAGAAGTGGTACAGAGCAGTCACAAACATTTGCTTTCTACAAATTAAGTGATTCACAGTAAAAAAAAAAAGTATGTTAAAATTAGCTTTGGTTTCTGGTTTACAATGTGACCTTCTCTTTAATCAGAATTTCCCGTGGACTAGATAAGACAGGAAAGCCCACTGATTCCTGAACGGTGTTTGCATAGTCTGTCTGGGAAAAGTTGCACTGTTCTCTCTCCTCCCTTGTCTATCGTTATCTGTACTCAGTGGAATTCTTTAGTACTCTTTGGCAAGACCTGCTAGATGAGTTCAGATTTTTCCTTCTATTTGTCCTCAGGCCAGCTGTCCTCAACTTCCACAATTGAGTGGAATGGGGAGGGGCAGGGGAGGGGGGAGTTCCTGTTCATATAGTTGTCTGCATCAGTGTTACTATACATTTTATTTTTTTAAATTACTGTTTCCTGACTCTACTGTAATTGCACCGAACTTCTGTGTCATTCATACAGAAGGTGTTATTGTTACAATACCCATCAATGATAGAATGACTGTCTCATTATGGATTTCTTTCTCAGCAGAACCTTCCGTTTCCCATATACTGTATGTTATCTTATATGAAGGTCATTACTGTAAATGATCTCTGAGTCCCACTGACCACCTTAGTTGGAACCAAATGTTGCATTCCAAAGTGCAGCTCAGCACGGAAACTGGTGTACAAACTGTTGTCGTTGTTCAGTCACTCAGTCGTGTCCAACTCTCTGTGACCCCATGAACTGCAGCACACGAGGCTTCCTTGTCCTTCACTGTCTCCTGGAGTGTTCTCAGACTCATGTCCTTTGAGTCGGTGATGGCATCCAACCATCTCATCCTCTGTCACCCACTTCTCCCCTTGCCCTCAATCTTTCCCAGCATCAGGGTCTTTTCCAGTGAGTTGGCTCTTCACATGAGGTGGCCAAAGTATTGGAGCTTTAGCTTCAGCATCAGTCCTTCCAATGAATATTCAGGGTTGATTTCCTTGCAGACCAAGGGACTCTCAGGAGTCTTCTCCAGCACCACGGTTCAAAAGCATCAATTCTTCAGCACTCAGCCTTCTTTACGGTCCAACTCTCATATCCATACATGAGTACTGGAAAAACCATAGCTTTGACTATACGGATGTTTGTCTGCAAAGTGATGTCTCTGCTTTTTAATATGCTGTCTAGGTTTGTCATAGCTTTCCTTCTGAGGAGCAAACATCTTTTAATTTCATGGTTGCAGTCACTGTCTGCAGTGATTCTGGAGCCCAAGAAAATCTGTCACTGTTTCCACTTTTTCCCCTTCTGTTTGCCATGAAGTGATGGGACCGGATGCCATGATCTTAGTTTTTGAATGTTGAGTTTTAAGGCAGCTTTTTCACTCTTCTCTTTCACCTTCATCATCAAGAGGCTCTTTAGTTCCTCTTTACTTTTTTCCATTAAAGTCATATCATTTGTATATCTGAGGTTGTTGATATTTCTCCCTGCGATCTTCATTGCAGTTTGTGAGTCACCCAGCCCAGCATTTCTCATGGTATACTCTGCATAGAAGTTAAATAAGCAGGATGACATGCCTGCTTATTTAACCTTTTTAAAATAGCCTTAACGTCCCTTTCCCAATTTTGATGAAGTCAAGGGGGCCTTAGGAAGCATTATTACAAACAAAGCTTATGGAGGTGATGAAATTCCAGCTGAGCTATTTAAAATCCTGAAAGATGATGCTTTTAAAGTGCTGCAGTGAATATGCCAGCAGATTTGGAAAACTCAGCAGTGGCCACAAGACTGGTGAAGGTCAGTTTGCAATTCCAGTCCCAAAGAAGGGCAATGCCAAAGAATATTCAGACTACCATACAATTGCACTCATTCACATGCTAGCAAGTTGATTCTTGAAACCCTTCAAGCTAGGCTTCAGCAGGATGTGAACTGAGAACTTCCAGATGTACAAGCTGGATTTAGAAAAGACAGAGGAACCAGAGCTCAAATTGCTAACATCCACTGTATCATAGAAAAAGCAAAGAAGTTCAAAAGGAAATCTGCTTCATTGACTACACCAAAGCCTTTGACTGTGTGGATCACAACAAATTGTTGAAAATTCTTAAAGAGATGGGAATACCAGACCACCTGACCTGCCTCCTGAGAAGCCTGTCTGCATGATAAGAAGCGACAGTTAGAACTGGAGCTGCGTGTCTGAATCTGGGGCACAGTTTATTCATGAGGGCCCAGTGGCTCGCCATGGGCAGTATATGCTGTCTCTGGCAAGTGTTCCTTTTTCCTTTGCCTACAGCCCCTTTTTGTTAATCCAGGGAACAGCTGCCATCATGGCACAGTGGCAAAAACTATAGTTACTGCTCAAAATATCCCATAGTCCTAGGAGGCGAGGAGGGCATGGGTTTTCCAAAGCTTCGCCTTCTGACTTTCTATCCCCAGTATAGTGGACCACTGCTTAGATGCCAGTTTGGCTTCTGGTTGACTCAGCATGCTTAGCAAGCTCTGCTGCATGTTTCTATCAGCCTGTTCCCAGAAGTGGTTCTTGGCATTTTTGCCATTATTTTCTACGTCTGATTTGTGCTTTGGCTCAAAATGTCATTTGTCTCCCAGGCTGCTTTCTTCACCTGTTTCTTCTTCCTGAAATAGTAGCCCTGTTAATCCATCTATCTGCATTAATAGTCCCTTTTCTTTTCCACGACTGTATTCCTTGGTGGCCATTCCTCTCTGGCTCATCCCCTTTAGCCAGCCCCCAGGTCCCTCAGTATCTCTCTCTTCTCTTAGGTTTTGGCCAGTGTTGCTCAAGTCACCACAGGTGTTGGTTCAGTTGGGGAGTGATTGGTTGGGTGCAGTTCAGGTGCAGTATTCACCCAAAAGTATTATGTGCCCCAGATCACAGTAATATGAGTAAGGGTGGTGCCCACATTCAGGGTGGTTTCTGTGGTCCGGCAGGCCTCCTGTAACATTCCACGTTTTCTGTGGGTTTGAGCATGGTTAAACAATCTTACTTTCCTGGTGGCTCAGATGGTAAAGCGTCTGCCTACACTGCAGGAGACCCGGGTTCAATCCCTGGGTTGGGAAGATCTCCTGGAGAAGGAAATGGCACCCCGCTCCAGTATTCTTGCCTGGAAAATCCCATGGACAGAGGAGCCTGGTAGGTTACAGTCCGTGGGGTGGCAAAGAGTTGGACACGACTGAGCCACTTCACTTTCACTTTGAAACTGATTCTGGTCAGGGGCTAGCAGAGGCAGGAGGTAACCTTGAGGATGGGGCCCACCTGCAAAAAGAAGGCTGGTATGTGTTAGGGCAAAGTACGACAGGAAACAAGTGGCAGGCAGCACTTCACACTATAACCCGGACTCTGCAGAGAATGCCACCATCTAGTCCTGTTGGCACATACAGACAATGAGTTCCCCCTAGCCGACTGTGGGGCAATCGCTCCAAAAAATTTCACCTTAGTCTGGGCCCTATATGGTACCATACGTTATGAGAATAGTATACTAAAGGCTAAATCTAAATTAGAGAGTGACAGAAATGGGTACTTCAGTTCCAGAGTAGTGTAATTATAGCGAAAGGGTAAAGTAACTTGATCTTGAGAGTCAGAACTGGCTTCCAGGATCAGATAAGCTAACTTTGCTCCAGCAACAGAACAGTTGCAGCCCTTATCTTAACGTTAGGAGCCATCCTGTTCTTCCTGTTTCTTCTAAAGAGGACGTTAAAAGTCTGTTAAGGGCTTTTGGCAGCAGCTTTCCCCTTAATTGTGTTGGTGGCCAGGAGGGATCACTCCTCCACTTGGATGAATCCAAAGCTTAACATCTTCAAGTTTAGCAGAAGAAATAGTTACTAGCAAAATCTCAATCCACTGGGTTGGGATTGGTTTTCTGGGAGTACTTCTTTCCAGGTTTTTCGAATGGGGGACATGTGTATGGTATAGTTCATGCTGCTTTGGTGAGAGTGATAACTTCTGCCTTTTTGAAGGAAGTACTTGGTACTAGACTTTCTGCCTATAAGACTTCTTGTAAGGTCACTGCCTGCATGTCTGCTTTATAATTTCCATAATCCATGAAACTGCTCCTATTGGTGAAGTGCCTAAGACTCCCATTGGAGTATTTAAAAATAATGTGGAATTAAAATAGTAGGCAAAAATACCTAAAAACAGAGATTGGATTGGATTTAAAGCATTCTCATTTGGGAGAATTTTTGTATTGCTTAAATTTATACTTTATGTAGCATGTTAAAAATGCAGTTATTTTTTAAATGAATAGAAATAAATGATACAACTTTAAACCAGTTAAAGGGTATTAAAGAAAACTTGATTTATCCCATGTACAATACATGTAAATGGATTAAACTTATCTGTTAAAAGATTTTGGAATTAAAATATATATGATATCAAAAGACTATAAGCATGATTGGGGAAAATGACAGTTAAGCATATGTTGAAAGAAAACTGGAAAGGAAATATTAACATCTTATGAAATAGAACTTAAAGCATATTAATATCTCTAAATATTAATAGGGATAAAGAGGGATCAGATATGATGATGAAAGGGACAGGATACTAAGGTTCCAACAGTCTTAAGTTTTTATACCCCTAATGACATGTCTTTTCACATCATTACCAAAATGTGACAGTATTCGTTTGGCACAGTAGGGGATTCTATAGTAGAAGGCAAGACTCGTGAGGGCAGGTACATAGGTTTCATATTCGTTACTGTATCTCTAGTGCTTAAAACAGTTCCTGGTTTATTGGAGCTCAAGTATTTGTTGAATGAATAAATAATTTAAAGAAATAATGGACAAGTCTAAGGGGAATCTGATAAATAAAAAAGCCAGGATGAAAATTTTTAAAAACCTCTCTGAGGTACTAGAAGGTCATGCAGATAAAATTTAGTAAGGGTCATGCAGATAAAATTTAGTAAGGTCGTAGAAACTTTTTAACAACAAAATTCATGAGCTTGTTATAATAGATATAATAAATTTTGCCAATAACAAAGAAAAGTTTATATGATACATTTATAAATATTGGTTGCAATTAGGTGGCAAAGCAAGTCTTCACAATTCCAAATAATATATGCCATCTAGCACAATGAAAAGATAATCTTTAGAAATTTCATGTTTAATGACTGGAAACAGAACTAAACAATACCCAGATTAGAGGAGGTCTTGTCTCAGGTCTCCATAATCACGGCAGATGGTGACTTGCAGCCATGAAATTAAAAGACGCTTACTCCTTGGAAGGAAAGTTATGACCAACCTAGATAGCATATTCAAAAGCAGAGACATTACTTAGCCAACAAAGGTCCGTCTAGTCAAGGCTATGGTTTTTCCAGTGGTCACGTATGGATGTAAGAGTTGGACTATAAGGAAAGCTGAGTGCCAAAGAATTGATGCTTTTGAACTGTGGTGTTGGAGAAGACTCTCGGCGAGTCCCTTGGACTGCAAGGAGATCCAACCAGTCCATCCTAAAGGAGACCAGTCCTGGGTGTTCATTTTGAAGGATTGATGCTGAAGCTGAAACTCCAGTACTTTGGCCACCTTGTGCGAAGAGTTGACTCCTTGGAAAAGACTCTGATGCTGGGCAGGAGGAGAAGGGGATGACAGAAGATGAGATGGCTGGATGGCATCACTGACTGGATGGGCGTGAGTCTGAGTGAACTCCAGGAGTTGGTGATGGACAGGGAGGCCTAGCGTGCTGCGATTCATGGGATCGCAAAGAGTTGGGCATGACTGAGCGACTGAAGTAACTGTCTCAGATCAGATTTGGAGAAGAAAATGGCAACCCACTCTGGTGTTCTTGGCTAGAGAATCCCATGGACAGAGGAGTCTGGCAGGCCGTGGTCCATGGGGTCAGAGAGAATTGGACACAACTGAAGTGACTTAAGCACACACAGTGAAAATATCAGGAATTGTGAAATTGAAGTAAAGCAAAACTAAAGGGGAATTTATGGTCTTAAATGCACTTATGAGACAGCGAGAAATGCTCATAATATATTAAGTTTTATTGAAGAAGTTAAGAAAAGGACAAGGTAAATCCAAAGAAAGAAGATAGTGAAGAGCAGAAATAGAAAACAAAATAAAACAGAGATGCTCCTCAAAAACAAAAGATGAAGAAAATTAAATAAAATTTTTGATTAATAAACTTTTAGAAGGCAACTAAAAAATAAAAAAGAAACAAATAATGCCAGAAACAAAAGTTAGACTATTTTAGGGATAAAAAGATCATAGGAATAAGCAGGGATAGCTTTATGTTCATGATTTTGAAAACCTAAATTCCCACCTTCTTGAAAAATAGATATTATCAAGACTAATTCAAGGAAAAAAATATAAATTAGTAGTTATAGAAATGAAGTGACTCTAAAAAAGAGGCACATTAGCAACCAAATGTGGACCTTGGTTAGATCCTAATTCTAATAGTCCAATAGTGCAAAGCCAAAATTTATGAAATAATTGAAACATTCATTGGACATTTGATGATACTAAGAAATTTTTTGTAGAGAGGAATAATGATAGTTAATTTTCTCAGCAGTAACATACTATAGTATTTAAGGGTTAAATATGACATGACATCATGGAATTGCTTCAAAATAATTGAGTGTTAGGTGGTGGAATGAATGTAGGTTACAGATTGCCCTGTTCAATACTATAGCCACTAGCTATATGTGGGTAATTAAAATTAATGAAAATTTAGAAGTTGAAATGACAGTTCCTCAATCATATTAGCATATTTTCACATTGGTAGTAGGAATCTCTATCGTGCAGAAGTTCTTTTGGATAGGGCAGATGTAGATGAAGCAAGGTCGACCTTGTGTTCATAAGTTCTGAAGCTGAGTGACAAGGGGCTCGTTTTATTATTTCCTCCACATTTGTGTACATTTGAAATTTTCCATGAAATGAGGAAACAAAGAAAAGCTATGCATGACCTTTGTGGAGAAAATTACAAAAGATCTAAAAGAAGAACTGAAGACATACTTTCATGAATGGAGAGATTCCATATGATATCAGTTCAGTTCAATTCAGTCGCTCAGTTGTGTCCGACTCTGCGACCACATGGACTGCGGCACGCCAGGCCTCCCTGTCCATCACCAACTCCCGCAGTTCACTCAAACTCATGTTCATTGAGTGGGTGATGCCACCCAACCATCTCATCCTCTGTCGTCCCCTTCTCCTGCCGTCAATCTTTCCCAGCATCAAGGTCTTTTCAAATGAGGCAACTCTTCACATCAGGTGGCCAAAGTATTGGAGTTTCAGCTTCAACATCAGTCCTTCCAATGAATACCCAGGACTGATTTCCTTTAGGATGGACTGGTTGGATCTCCTTGCAGTCCAAGGGACTCAAGACTCTCAAGAGTCTTCTCCAACACCACAGTTCAAAAGCATCAATTCTCCCAAATTAAGTCTGTAAATTCAATTCAGTTCCATAAAAATCCCAATAGACAAGATAATTGTGAAAAGAATGGGGGCGAGGTGCTTACCTAGAAGCTATCAAGGCTTATTTTAAAGGTATAGGAATAAAGAAAGGCATTGTATCACTGATGCAGAGTTAGACAAATATACCAGTGGAACAAAACTCTCCAGAAATGGACTCTAGGTAGATTAGACCTTGGCGTAGGGAGGAGTCATTCTAATCAGTGTGGAAACTATGTTTTTTTGGTAAATGGCCTTGGGATATTTGGTTTCAGGAGTATGATAATTTGACTTTAGACATCCTGGGTGTTTGTGGTGCTTCAGAGTGGAAGTGTTCATTAGGCAGCTGAATATATGTGTGAAGGTTAGCAGAGAGACTTGAATAGAAATAGTTATAGAAGTTTGGGAATCATAAGCTTACAGATAAAACTTTATGATGAAAACACTGAAATTACTTAGCACGAGAAGATAGCATGAGGAAGAAAGAGGACCGCAGGTGGAACCCACTGCAACACTGACGTTTAAGGACTGAGTGGTGGCGCTGGTGGTAAAGAACCCGCCTGCCAGTGCTGGAGATGTAAGAGCCTCAGGTTTGGTCCCTGGGTCTAGAAGATCCCCTGAGGGAGAGCATGGCACCGCACTGCAGTATCCTTGCCTGGAGAATCCCAGGAACAGAGGGGCCTGGTGGGCTGCAGTCCATGGGGTCGCAAAGACTCAGACACGACTCAAGCGGTGTAGCATGCATGCACGCACAGAGGCAGCAGAGCCAGCTGTAAGCCCGTTGAGGGCACGTCTCAGGTTTCCATCCCCTGCAGGCGGTGGGTGCTCAGTAAGTTTTTGCCAAGTGAGTGGCCAGAAATGTGAGAATTCAGCCTAGAAGACCCGGTGTCATAGCAGCTAGAGGAGAGAAGGAGGGAGCAGTCAAATGCTTCAGACAAAGACCGGAAGATGGTGACTGAAAAGTGGCTTTCGCAGCAAATATGTCACTCACTGGTGACCCTGGGGAGGGCTGTTCTAGTGTTTCAGGAAGACACGCTGGGGAAAGAGTCTTAAGCAATGCAAGTGGCAGACGTGCAATTGGAAAGAGAAGTGGCGGATTGGAGGTCGGGTCAGGGCTTGGCAGAGCATGTGAACGTTCAGAGCAGTCGTGGCGACGAAGAGACTTCCACCACTTGAGGAGGTGAGAGAAGTGGGTAGACCGGAGATTTACTCCCCCCCCCAATTATTCGTTCATTTTTGTGTTTTGATGGGAGAACAGTGGACGTCCAGTATTTCAAGGGGAGGAGTAGAAAGAGCTGAAAGAGAGTGTGCGAAGATAAAGAAGAGAAGGCTACTGAATGGATCAAGGTCCCTGAGGAAGTGAAAGAGATGAGAGCACAGATGGTACGTTTCCCTGTGAGAAAGCATGAGACCTTTTCCTCAGGAATAGGGAAGAACAGTGCTGATAGAAGTCCATTTGGAGTCTGGAGAAGGTGATGCAGGTAAAGATGTGAAAACCAGCCAGGGTAGATTTCCTGCGATACTATGAAGCTTAGGCTTGGGGTGCCTTCCCGCATGGGCACCTTTGAGCACTCAGAATTGGTAGGAGCTGTCGTCATGTCTTAGGGAGGGAGGAACATCAGAGTATAATCCCAAAGCATTTCTCCGTAAGCACTTCCGACAGATTACCTAATGAAACTCCGAAAGAAAGATACCAACATTTCTAAGACTCGAATTTATTGTGGTGTCTTTTCTTGTTCTAAATTACTTTCATTTTAGTACCTAACCTGATATTTGTGGTTTTGTGTATAGTTTTTTTTTTTTTTAAAGGATCTTCCTACCCCACTTTTTGTAAAGGACCTTCCACTACCCCATGATTTGAATACAGTACCGCAGTCATTCCCTACTTGTAGGCACAGGGGCAGGAGTTGCAGGAGTTCGTAGGCCTCATTTTCTGAGCGAAGTGAGAGATGAATCATTTGAAAGGGATGAAGGGAGGGTAGGCTGCCTGGCGGAGTTCGTGGCTGTTTAGGGCAGTTGCTGTGAGGATAAGACAAGAAACGGTCAGGGACAGCAGAGATCATTCTGGGAGCCCACTCTCAGTTTGTCTTGTGTCCCCTGGCCCCCGTCTTGGCTGTCCAGGTGTTGGAACAGAGAAAACACGTTTCAAGTTGGGGCTGCAGGATAGTATTACTAGAAAGAGGAGAGCTCTGGTGGGCTTCCCTTGTGGCTCAACTGGTAAAGAATCCACCTGTAATACAGGAGACCCGGGTTCGATCCCTGTGGGTTGGGAAGATCACCTGGAGAAGGGAAAGGCTACCCACTCCAGCATTCTAGCCTGGAGAAGTCCATGGACTATGTAGTCCATGGGGACGCAAAGAGTTGGACTGACTTTCACTCACTCACTCAACTGATGTGTGGAGGGAGCAGGCAGAGAGAAGGTGAAGCGACGCACCTGGAGTTGAGGCTAAGTCGGGAGGGAAGTAGAACCACGAGACGGCTGCTGCCTCCCGGGAAAGCAAGGATGGAAAGTTTGTTGAGGCTGGAGAGCAGTGAACTGGAAGTAGTCGAGATGCTGAGAGAGTTGAACGTTAGAGAATTAGATATGGAGTAGCTTATTCTAGAAAAAGCTGAAAGGGCCAGTGTTGGTATTTGAGGAAATCTAGAGGGAAGTAAGACGAAGTAGATTTCTGCTGCACTCCGACAGATTCAGGACGCGGTGGAGGGGAACCCACTCGGGTGTGTGTGTGTGTTAATACTGTGAAGGTTTTTGTGAAGTGACAGCAACTCTTTAAACAAGTGAGAAAATAAGAAACAGTGACCTTTAAACCAGTGATCTTTACAAGTTCACCTGTTGCTTAAACAGTTTGCTTAGTCATCAGTTGAGGTACTAGAGCCACAAGAAAAAATTTTAAGCTTATTGTGTTATTCCTAACAGATTTTCTTACACATGTACACCAAGCATTAGTTATATTATTTTCCCCCTAATCTCTCTAAGGCTGCCAGATGTTTTTACTGTATTAAAATAAACCAAAGACCATTTCTCACGAGTTCCTCAAGGCATCTTCTTTCTTTTCTCTTATTCCAAAAGAAAAAAGAAATGTTTTATCCGGAGACAGCCTGATTCTAGAATACTGAGGTGTTCTGAAACCGTCGCATCATACTTAGATCATCTTCATTTAGTTGGTTCAATCGTTGCACGAAAGGTGAGTGATTAGATAGTTGAGCAGCGTCTTCTTTGTCAGGATGCCAATAAGTAACAATTAAATTTAAAAGATTTTAAACAATATTGGGTACCATCTTAAAGGATTTGAAGAAAAGCTAAATACCTCAATGGGTTCTAAGTATATCTTCCATTCAGAGTGCTTTTCACTTCTGTAGGGACTTCACAGTCACCAAAGGTGACTATCTATCTGTAAGTATCTATCTGTATGCATATATATGTGTGTATATATATCAAAGGCATTTAAAGTTTTTTGACACGTATATTGATATTCTCGATAACCTCTTTTTCTATTTTCTACTAATCATCGTTCACAATTGGATACAGTTTAATAATCATCATCAAGGTACCAGGAAAATACTATGCTAATAAGTCTGCTTTAAATTTTCAAGGGAGAAATTTTGTTTTAATAGAAAAGTTTTTTTTTTTCCAAATCTTGAAACATCTAACTCTGTGGTCAGTCTACTGTAATTGTGACATGTTCTTTTTTTTTTTCCACTGTATGATTCCAATTATAATAACATTTTGTAAGTGACAAAACTATAGAGATAGTAAAAAGGCCCGTGTTTGCCAAGGTTTAGAGGCGGGTAGAGGGAAGGGATGAATATATAATGCACAGTCAATTTTTAGAGCAGTGGAACTATTCTGTAATGATGTGCTCTTATAGTTAAAAGAAATATTTCTAATTACATGCTAAATTAAATCTGTTACAGTTGTTCTAAGGGCACAGAATGTCCCTGGCTACTTATTGTGTCATCTGCTGTAGAAGAATGGGAACCTCGACTCCTCCGCCAAAAAGCAGCACATACTGGAGAGAGATCAGTGAGTACAGTTTAAACGACAGTATTTTCTTGTAGAAACAGTGACAGAATTCTGGTTAAGTTTCCAGGATGGTCCGCAAAAACTTATTTAATCCGTGATAAATCTCAGATTTGTTTACAGCTTTTCTGTACTGATGGTTCACCCCCAATTTGTAGGCCCAGAGCCATGCATAGTCCTTCTTCTTGGGAATCTCCCCCTCCCTTTGTTCCTGTCAGGTTCATACTCATCCTTGTAAATTCAAGTCTCACCTCATTCTTCAGCAGCTATTTATTAAGCTCCTATAAAACTGGTGCCAGGCCCGTGTTATTAGGTTCTGGGAATTCAGTGGAGAGCCGGGAAGATGTTTTGCTTGCCCTCTAAGAACTTAAGATCTAGCACCAATCTAGTGTCTATTTGTACATATTTATGTTATTACTAACCTTTATTTGTAAAATGAGAATATTAGCCAAGGCCGTCTTTCATTCATTCTGCTATATGCTGGGTACTATTACTAGGCTCCAAGGGTACAGTATTGAATAATTACTGATCTTCATTTGTAAAACAAGAATGTTAGCCAAGGCCATCTTTCATTCATTCTGCTATGTGCTGGCTACTGTTACTAGGCCCCGAGGGTATAGTATTGAATAAGACAAAGTCTGTCCTCATGGAGCTTCCTTTTGGTCTTTAAGAGAGATCAGTTTTTAGGATAGATCCTTTTCATCTAGAAAATTCTGTGATTTTGTATTTTAAAAATACAAAAAAGAGTGGAACAGAGAAGGGAACTTTTCTTCTCTCATCATTTCTAGCAGAGCAAACTCAAGAGTAGTGAATATACTTTAGGGTAGCAGAAAAGGCTGTGAATCTGCATTCTGTTTCCAGGGCTTAGTGAAAAAGAAGCATCCTAGCGTGAAGAAACAGGTGGTAGCAGTATAGGAGGAAACAAATCAGCTGCTCCTGGGGACGTCCAGGAAGCCATCTTGGAATAAAGAAGACTTCCCGGAATTGTCCTCTTTCCTGTTCCAGAACCCTTTCCTAGAATTTGAGAGGAATGGCCCTCTCCCTGGGCTGATACGTGCGGAAGTCAGTGGAGAGTTCCTTAACCCTCAGTAGGGAGAAGAAATGTTTTCTTGGCAGCATTATTTGAAGCTCTGAACAAAACCCTGAACAAAGCTTCTATACAGCCAACAAATTATACATTGATGTTGTCTTTTTTTCCCCTTTCTTTTTGAAGGAAATATAATAAAGTTTACTGGATCACTTATTTTAGGGTAAGTGTCAACTGTGAAATATTAATTGATTTCATTATACTACTGTTTGAGAGCTCAGTGGGAGTAATTTACAGGTAGCATGGGGTGCTGAAAGGGTATAGATTTTGGAATCTGTGAACATGTGGATTCATCACTGGTTCTGTCGCTTCAGTGTTGTCTTGATCCAGTCACTTTAAGCCCTGAGGAGTGTTTTCTCTTGGATCTGAGTGTAGATCTGGGAATTCTGCCCCCTGGCACTGTTGCTCTGAGGAAAGCGCTTGGCAAGTACAGAGCAGGCACTCACTGATGAGCTTCCACGTACCTAAAATCACATCTTGTGTTAGGTTATGAAGAGGTTCAAGAAAGCCGAAATCAACTATAGTCAAAATTATTTTCGAAAGTCCTTTGAGTCACCGTAAAGCTGTTATGAAAGGAATTGAGGTTCACTGAGAAAACCACTAGATTGCCACTCCCATTTCATGCTATTTCAGAGGCACATGTTTAATGAAGGGAGTGATTTTCTTCCAAAGTTATTTTTCATTCTCTTTTCTTCTTTTTGGAGAGGAGGGATGGATATGTATTAAGTGTATGTCCAATGCTACTCTAGCGTTTCTGTTAATAATATTCTTTTTCATTAGTGTAACTATGAAATCAAGTCTTAGATGCTAAAATGATAAAGTAGATACATTTGCCATTTTATCAAAACACATACATTTCTCCATGACATTGTAAGGTAAGACAGAAAATATTTAGAGGATTTTTTTCCTTGGACTCATTCCAGGCAAAAGATAAATGTTATATTCTTTTCTATGATGCAGTTTCTTTGTTTATATCACAGTAAAATTCAGGAATATTGTGAAAAATCACAATTTCTAGTAAAGAATTTTGTCTTTCGTGATACATGTGATAAAAATACTGAATAGATTTGTTCGTTTTGGCTGCTCTGGTCGATCCCCCCAGAGAGATGATGACTCTTGAGAGCTTTCTCTCCATTCTCCTGGTGCTGGCAGTGTCTGGCCTTTCTGTCTTCCTTGCTTTTGCTGTAGGATGGGAAGCTCAGGAAAAGGCTTCACAGAACTGTTGTTTCTAAGCTCTGAGTTCACAGAGTGCAGCCTTTGTGTCTGGATAATAAGGAGTGTGTAGGTCAGTCTGACTGGGGGAAAAATATCCTTCACTTTAGGATATACAACACTGTATTTCACTTAAAAGCAAATTCTAGTTTGCTTCCCCTCCACCTCCACTGTGCAGCTTGCGGCATCTTAGTTTCACAACCAAGGACTGAACCCGGGACCTTGGCAGTCAAAGGGCAGAGTCCTAACCACTGGGTCATCAGAGAAGTCCTTGTGTTTCACTTCTAATATTTTGTTTTAGGTTTAGCACTTAGAAGAGAAGACATTTTCATATGCTGGTGTTAAGGAATACAGATTGACAAATCTTTAAAAAACACTATGGCATTATCTAGTAAAGTTGAACAATATATATACTTTCAGAAAGTCTGTAATTTTACTTCTAAGTATGTATCTTAGAGGAACGTATGTATCTGTAGAACATGAGTATGTGTCTTAGAGGAGCATGTACACGTGCATACAGTGCAGATGTATGTGACGTATATGTAGCACACTGTAATTGACTCAAAACAGAAATTCCCTAAATGCCCATCTGTGGTAGGATGGATAAGTAAGTCGTTATGTAGCCACACAGTGGATGAATCCCATACCATGTGAAAATATAAGTGCTTGAACTCCAGATACATGTAACAACATGGGTGAATCTCACAGGAAGAAGGCTGAACTAAAGAATACATACACTGAGATTCCATTCCTTTGAAATTCACAGACAAAATTAAGCCTTGTTGTTTAAACGTTCGTGTTTAGGTGGTGAACTATAAAGAATAACAAGGATATTATTGTAATCAGAGAATAATAATTGGCTATAAAGATGAGAGACAGGGTCAGGATCAGGGAGGGACGCACTGTGGGCTTCTGGGTGCTGTTAGTGTTTTTTGCCTGAAAATGTAATGCAGATATTTGTTATTATTTGTTAAGCTGAAATGTGTATATACATTTGTGTATATATATATGTATAATGTATGTTATATACATGTTACCCTATTCATACTATGTTTCCCAATAAAAAAGAAAGAAAAAGTTCTACAGAAAGCTTATTAAAAAAGAGTGGCTCCTGTGTTATATTTAGATTATATATTTATGATGAATTTTTTGTTTCTTTTTAAGAGGCTCTTTATTTATTACATATGAAGTTCTGGCCTTGAAGAAGTCTTTGACATTAGATACTCAAGTGGTAGAAAGAGAAAAAATGAAGTCATATATATATGTGCACACAGTTTCTTTAGATAAAACAGAAAATCATGGTAAGTTCATGGTAAAGTAATCCCATCTTTGTGAACAATGGAAGCTAGTTATTGAATTTTTAAAAATGAGTATTTAGGAATGTAAATTGGTACAAACACTACAGAAAACAGTATTCAGATTCTTTAAAAAATTAAAAATAGAACTATAGTAGAACCAGCAATTCCATCCCTGGGTATTTATTCAAAGAAAAGTCTAAAAGATTATCCACCCCTCTATTCAGTGCAGCATTATTTACGATAGCCAAAACATGAAAGCAGCCTAAGTGCCCATCAGTAGATGAAGGAATAAAGAAGATATGTGTGTATATATACGCAACGGAATATTGCTCAGCGATAAAGAGGAATGGAGCCTTGCCATCTGTAAGAAAATAATAGACCCAGAGGGTATAATGCTGATTGAGATAAGTCAGACAGAGAAAGACAAAATACTGTGTGATTTCATGTATATGTGGAATCTAAAAATTGAATGTGAGTAAACAAAACAGAAACCGAATCATTTACACAGGACACCTACAGGTGGCTGCCAGAGGGGTGGGGTTTGGGGAAGGAGAGAAATAGGCGAGGGAGATGAGAGGTACAATCTTTGGGTTATAAATAAATGAGTTACAAATATAAAGTGTTCATTGTGGGGAATGTGGTCAGTAATTATGCACTACTCTTGTATGGTGAGAGATGATAACTAGATTTAGCATGCTGATCATTTTGAAATATATAGAAGTATGAAATTACTTCATGTGACTGGCAGAAATTAGAACTAAAATGTTTCACAGTAAAGGAACATTTTCATAACTGTCTTCCATCCATATCAACAGTATCAAACTAACATGAAATAACTTTCTGAAGGAAAATCTTCTCCCCAACCACCCAGTTTTAAAAGTGATCAGGAGGATTAAGTACAGAACAGAGAAAAGTAGAAAAATAAAGGATATAAAAAATCCATAGTTCCTGCCCCAGTGATTGTTATATTGTGATATCAATAGTCCTGGTTGCTCACTGGTAAAGAATCTGCCTGTCAATGCGGGAGACACAGGTTTGATCCCTGGGTTGGGAAGATCCCCTGGAGAAGGGAATGGCGGCCCACTCCAGTATTCTTGCCTAGAGAAAGCCATGGACAGAGGAGCCTGGCAGGCTACAGTCTATGGAGTTGCAGAGTCAGACAGGCCTTAGCAACTAAACAACAACAACAATACCAGTAACTAACACAATGTTGTAAGTCAGTTATACATCAAGAACAAACAGACTCAGAGAAGAGATCAGATTTGTGCTTACCATTGGCAGGGCATGTGGGGGCAGGGAAAATTGAATGAAAGTGGTCAAAATGTATAAACTTCCAGTTATAAGATAAATAAGTACTCAGGTTGTAATGTACATTAATAAATATAAATGTAATTAACACTGCTGTATGTTATATATGACAGTGATTATGAGAATGAATTCTCAGAGTTTTCATTACAATGAAAATTTTTTTTTCGATTTCTTTAATTTTGTATCCATGAGATGATAGATATTCACTAAACATCATGGTACTCGTTTCATGATGTGTGTAAGTCAAATCATTATGCTATTTACTTTAAACTTATATGGACCTGTATGTCAACTGTAGCACAATAAAACTTGAAGAAAAAACTATGAAAAAATTTTAAAATGAATACAATATTAATAAAACAGGTTTAGCTAACTATAAGGACAACCAGACCTATAAGAGCCAAGTTCCTAAGGAATTAATTGAAAATCAAATTTTGGACTTCACATATTTAACCTAAATTTGCAGCTTTCCTGTAACTAAATCAGGTGAAGACTAGCCAACTGTTTTAGTCTAAACTTGGAGTTCCTTGGTGGCTCAGGTGGTAAAGAATCCACCTGCAATGCGGGAGACCTGGATTTGATCCCTGGGTTGGGAAGATTCCCCTGGAGAAGGGAAAGGCTACCCACTCCAATATTCTGGCCTGGAGAATTCCATGGACTGTACAGTCCATGGTGTCACAAAAAGTCGGACATGACTGAGTGAGTTTCACTTTCACTTGGAGTTCTTTACTTCACGAGGACTGTCAGTTCAGAGGCTGGTCCTCAGTTTAGCAAGCATAAAAACATCATTTTTGTCGCTTAGCTCAGGGGTATTTTTGCTCTAAAGCATTTATTATTATGCACCCTAAACTCATGGGATGGATTCATAAATATGAATACCAGCTTAGTTACAGAGGGGAAAAAAATGTGTCATTAAGGTTGGAAAGCCTGGCTCTACTAGTTGAAACACTCCCCTCCTCCATATTTAGGTCAGATGGAAACCCAATTAGTAATCAGATGGTTGCTTGGTGAACACGAACTTTTAGAGCAGAGTATCTTTTCATCAGGATATGGGTAGCCTGGCAAGTCATCACACTAGATTTATAGCTGCCTGTTGTACATCATCAGCCAGAATAACCATGCCTGTGAGCACTTTATGTTCCCCGAGTCGGGCAGGTTCTGCTGCTCCCCTATCTGCAGCTGTATCTATCACCGCCCTCTCCAGTCTATATGTATTGTTAGTGTACCTTCCTTATTTCAACATGTTTTCATGGTGTGTTACATCAATTACAGAGCTAATTTTTATAGCATATAATTTACTCATATAGTAAAGCTGAATCTCATCAGTCAGGTGTCTCTACTTTCACTTTAAGAGGGGTATTTTTAAGTGACATTTTCTCACATAGAGCTAACCCCGTGTTGTATATAAGGATTTTTGTTAGCTTGAGTTAGTGTGTTTGCTTTTGTTTTCACCTTTTCCCTGACTAGGAAAGCAATTTTGGAGGGAGGGTGGGAATTTGGACTCTCTGTTCCCATAATGGTTTTAGTTGCTTTAATAGTGATAGTAAAAAAAAAAGATGCTATTTTACATTTTCTTTTTAAAAAATTGGAACTTAATTTATACATTTTTCTTTGAAGTATTGGAGCACAGCATTAAGAGCACCTATTTGGTTTTATTTACATCTGTAATCATTCTAGGAATCACCTACCAGGCAAGAAAAGAGCTTCACAAAGCAGTAAGAAAAGTATTGGCAACATCAGCCAGGATATTTCGGGGTCCATTTGCTGGTAAGTATCACATATTTAATTGAGAATCCTTATCAGTAATCTGAAAGTCATTCAATGATCAACCTGAGATTTTTTTTTTCCATTTCTTGTGCTAAGATTTATTGTAGCTATGGAAAATTGACTAACCTTGTTCTCTTGGGCTATACTTAATTTTAAGGACTTGATGCCTTGGAAAGATCTTTCCTTCTATCTTTATGGATGCATTATTTTTAGATAGTTGTCTGACTTTTTGCGACACCATGGACTATAGCCTCTCAGGCTTCTCTATCCAAGGGATTTTCCAGGCAAGAGTACTGGAGTGGGTTGCCATTTCCTTCTCCAGCGGATCTTCCTGACCCAGGAATCAAACCCGGGTCAGACGCTTTACCCTCTGAGCCACTTGGGAAGCCCAAATAAATATTGAGACTCTCTTGATGAAAATTTCAAAATGATTTGTTAGAAAATCATTTCCATGCTTTCTCATATTGCATCGAAAATACAGATTCACAACTGGGCAAATCTACATTGTGGAGCTAGCTTTAAAAGGGCTGACTTCCTCTCTTTACAAAGTTGGTATGATGAAAAAGGAAAGGTGAGGAAACTTTCTAGAATTAAGATACTAAAGAGACTTAACCAAATCTTGTTGTTGTTGTTGTTTAAACAGCTCTAAAGATATTTTGAGAAAAGTTGGAGGAATTTGAATATGGAGTTAGACTGATTTTTATACGATCTGAAAGATTTTTGTTAGTACTCTTAGGTGTTTTTAATGGCATTGTGATTATGTAGGAGAATATAGGCTTATTCTTAGGAGATGCATTTAGAATTATGAAAGGGTAAAATATCATTACTTCTGCAACTTTCTTTTACACAGTTTAGAAAAAAAGTATATACACATCCAGGGGAATTCTCTGGCGGTCCAGTGCTTAGGACAATACGCTTTCTCTGTCAAGGGCCTGGGTCTAATCCCTCGTCAGGGAACTAAGATCCCACAAGCTGCTCAGCACAGCAAAAAAGTAAAATAAAATATACACACCATGCAGATTAAACAGCTATGGCAAAATAAGAACACTTGTTAAATCTAGTTGTGGTAAACATGTGGCTGTTAATGTATTATTATTTTAATCTATCTCATATACTTGATATTTCTCATAATAAAAAGTTTCTTTAGGGAAAAGGAGCCAAAAAGAAACAAAGACCTTATCGTGAAAGCCAACATAATATATAAAACAAAACCACGTACATATTATATGTAACAAATGAAGCATCATAATATGACAGAACTGAGAACAAGCCTATCAGTCATTATCAACTAACTTCCCTGTTGTAGATTTCAGATACTTAACAAACTACCGTCTTACATGTGAGGATGAAAACGTTTTAACAGTTCACATTGTCTTTTTTTGTTATCGCAAAGACACTTTTAGTACAGTCGATATAGAAGATCATGACTGCGCTGTGTGGCTGCTGCTGAGGAAGAGCCAGTCGGATGACAGAGCAGCCCGCCTGCAGGCCGTCCAGGAGATGGCGGAGGCCCGTCACTGGCACGGTAAGGAGATGTCTGCGCACGCCGCACACGTCGGTAAGCTCGTGATCTCTGATGTGGAATGAAGGGCCAGAGACATCAAAGAAGGAGAATAGGTCAGGAAATATTAACATGTGTAAACAATATTTTCAAAAACTCTAAAAGAAACTCCAGTGATAAAGTACGAAACCTGCTGGCCTGGTAGCCATGGGGTGTTTGGTAAGAACCCCCTGAAAACGGAGGTAGGTATATCTGTACAAACTTTCTACCAGAATGAATTTTATACTTGATGGGAGAAACTCTTGATTCTGATAGGTATAACTTAATGTGTTGGCATGTTTTTTCATTCCTATTTAATGAGATATATTTTAATTACTGGCTGCACCAAAGTCATAGGTGCTTTCAATTGACAGTCTCTGTGGCTTTGATATAATAATTAGGCAAATGTACCTAACTGGCATGTGTATGTTTGTTTTTTAAGAAAGGTTTTTAATATTTAATTGTATTTAAAATTGGAGGTTCTGTGGTAAAAGCACATGAGCAAGAGCTCAGATCTGCTCTGAATATAGTACAGGGACTAAAGTATACTTTATGTTAGTAGAGGGCTTCCCTGGCGGCTCAGATGGTAAAGCATCTGCCTGAAATGCTGGAGACCTGGGTTCAGTCCCTGGGTCGGGAAGATCCCTGGAGAAGGAAATGGCAACCCACTCCAATATTCTTGCCTAGAAAATTCCATGGTTTGAGGAGCCTGGTGGGCTACAGTCCACGGGGTTGCAAAGAGTCGGACACAACTGAGTGACTTCGCTTTCGCTTTTTTCGCTTTTCCCTGGTGGCTCAGACAGTACAGAATCTGCTTGCAATGCAGGAAACCTGGGTTTGATCCCTGGCAACCCACTCCAGTATTCTTGTCTAGAGTATTACATGGACAGAGAAGCCTGGCAGACTACAGTCCATGGGGTCACAAAGAGTCGAATACAGCTGAGTGACTAACACTTTCACTTTTACAAACTTGTAAAAAAAATAATGTTCTCAAAGAAAAGTTTAGTTTCAGAATAAGATCTCTGTCTCCATACGAGTTAGTCAGTTTGACTGATTGGTGACTATAGTAATTTATAAGTAAAAAAAAATAAGCTTACTTAATCTGAATGGTCATCTGGGTTAAATTCACCCATTCCAGTCCATTTTAGTTCACTAATTCCTAAAATGTCGATGTTCACTCTTGCCATCTCCTGTTTGACCACTTCTAATTTTCCTTGATTCGTGGACCTAGCATTCGAGGTTCCTATGCAATACTGCTCTTTACAGCATTGGACTTCACTTCTGTCACCAGTCACATTCACAACTGGGTGTTGTCTTCGCTTTGGCTCGGTCTCTTCATTCTTTCTGGAGTTATTTCTCCATTCTTCTCCAGTGGCATATTGGACACCTACTGAACAACCTGGGGAGTTCATCTTTCAGTGTCATATCTTTTTGCCTTTTCATACTGTTCATGGGGTTCTCAAAGCAAGAACACTGAAGTGGTTTGCCATTGCCTTCTCCAGTAGACCACGCTTTGTCAGAACTCTCCACCATGACCCGTCCGTCTTGGGTGGCCCTAGTTTCATGGCTCATAGTTTCATTGAGTTTGACAAGGCTGTGGGCTATGTGATCAGTTTGATTAGTTTTCTGTGATTGTGGTTTTCATTCTGTCTGCCCTTTGACAGATAAGAGGCTTATGGAAGCTTCCTGATGGGAGAGACTTGACTGAGGGGGAAACTGTGTCTTATCCTGATGGGCCGGGCCATGCTCAGTAAATCTTTAATCCAATTTTCTGTTGATTGATGGGCTGGGCTGTGTTCCCTCCCTGTTGTTTGACCTGAGACCAAACTATGGTGGAGGTAATTAAAAGACACTTGCTCCTTGGACGAAAAGCTATGACCAGCCTAGATAGCATATTAAAAAGCAGAGACGTTACTTTGCTAACAAAGGTCTATCTACTCAAAGCTATGGTTTTTCCAGTAGTCATGTATGGATGTGAAAGTTGAACTATAAAGAAAGCTAAGCGCCAGAGAATTGATGCTTTTGAACTATGGTGTTGGAGAAGACTCTTGAGAGTACCTTGGACTGCAAGAAGATCCAACCAGTCAGTCCTAAAGGAAATCAATCCTGAATATTCATTGGAAGGACTGATGCTGAAGCTGAAGCTCCAGTACTTTGGCCACCTGATGTGAAAAACTGACTCACTGAAAAAGACATTGATGCTGGGAAAGAATGAAGGCAGGAGGAGAAGGGGACGACAGAGGATGAGATGGTTAAATGGCATCACTGACTTGATGGATATGAGTTTGAGCAAGCTCCGGGTTGGTGATGGAGAGGGAAGTCTGGCGTGCTGCAGTCCATGGGGTCACAAAGAGTCAGACACGACTGAGTAACTGAACTGAACTAGTTCAGTGGAGAATGTGAGTGGAGGTTTAGAATAAAAATCTGTTTCAAAATCTGCCTTCCAAGACTCCATTCAGATTTCTGCTCTATCAGAAACATCAAAGTTGGAGCCCTGGGATGTAGATTTTGAAAAAGTTCCACACTTGTTTCTGACACCCAGGTTACACAGGGCCATTATTAAAAATAATGTCTCCTCCAGTGGTTGCAGGGTTTTTTTTTTTAACACATGTCTTAATCCATTTGGGATGCTGTAGCAAAATGCCGTAGACTAGGTAGCTTATTTTGGGCTTCCTTGGTGGCTCAGATGGTAAAGAATACGTCTGCAGTGTGGGAGACCTGGGTTCAATCCTGGGCTGGGAAGATCCCCTGGAGAAGGGAACAGCTACCCACTCCAGTATTCTGGCCTGGAGAATTTCATAGATTATATAGTCCATGGGGTTGCAAAGAGTCAGATACGACTGAGCAACTTTCACTTTTCAGGTAGCTTATAAACAACAGAAATTTATTTCTCACGGTTTTCTGGAGGCCAAGAAATACAAGATCAGGGCAGCAGACGTGGCACCCTGGTGTCTGGTAAGGATAGAGGGAACTCTCAGGGGTCCCTTTTACAGGAGCACTAATCCCAGTCATGAGCGCTTCAAATCACCTTGCAAAGGCCTTACCTCTAAATCCCATGACATTAGGGATTAGGTTCCAACACACGTATTTGGGAGGGACACAAGCATTCACTCTATAGCAATACATAAAGAATGGAACAGTGAAATCAGGAAGGCTAAACCAAAGTACTGCTATCTGGGACCTCAGATTACTCATCAGCATCATGAAATGCCAGAGCACCATAGCAGTACCAGGAGGTGGTGGATCTAAAAGGAACCACAGGCTTTTGTTGATGTTGTTCAGTTGCTAAGTCATGTCTGACTCTTTGCTGCGCTGGACTGTAGCATGCCAGGCTCCTCTTTCCTTCACTGTCTCCTGGAGTTTGCTCAAACTCATGTTCATTGAGTCAGTGATGCTATCTAACCATCTCATCTGCTGCCACCCCCTTCTTTTGCCTTCAGTCTTTCCCAGCATCATGGTCTTCTTGAATGAGTTGGCTCTTTGCATCAGGTGGCCAAAGTATCAGAGCTTCAACATCAGTCCTTCTAGTGAATATTTAGGATTGAGTTCCTTTAGGATTGACTGGTTTGATTTCCTTGCAGTGTTTTGAGTAGTGATCAAAATAGCTTTTGAATGCTAGAATTTCTTTTTTAAAGGAGAAGAAATTAAATCTGTTCTGATCTATCAGGTTTCACATTTGAGGTTTATTTTTTCAAAAAGGTTAGTTAGACTGTGATATGTCTAGATATNTTCCTTGCAGTGTTTTGAGTAATGATCAAAATAGCTTTTGAATGCTAGAATTTCTTTTTTAAAGGAGAAGAAATTAAATCTGTTCTGATCTATCAGGTTTCACATTTGAGGTTTATTTTTTCAAAAAGGTTAGTTAGACTGTGATATGTCTAGATATGTTTTGAGAATTAGATCAGTCATGGAAGTGCTGAATATTTAGCTTGTTGGTATTGTAAATGCAGCAGAATTTTGAATTACAAACTTATATTTTAAAAATTATGTTCTTCATTTAATCTTTGAAACAACCATAGACTAACTTGGGTGCTAACAGCATACTTCTGCAATAGATTACCAGTACAGGATAATTGCTCAAGCCTGTGATATGAGAACTCTTACTGGTTTGGCACGAAGCAAAGAGAGTGATCTTCGGTTTTTTCTCCGCCCTCCTCCTCTGCCATCTTTAAAAGAAGTAAGTAAAAATAATCTACTGAGTGAAAAAAGGTTTAATATATCATCTTCACTTTGGGTGCAAAATAACCATTCAAAAAACAATTTTTTGGCTGCTTCTTANTTACAATTCATCCGTGACGCTTTAGCCAAAGACCTGGAAAACTGACAGCCGTCTTCTTCCCTTTTCATACATGAACATAGTGTAAGAAACGTGCTGTTCTTTTTTTTTTAAGCTCTACGCAATCATGCAGATAGAGTCATTGTGGCATCCAGGTGGCTTGGAGTACGTCGCAGGCCAACAGACTACTGTTCTGTAGAACACAAAGATAAAAGTGGCAATCAAGATTGAAGGGAGGGCTAGACTGGACTGTTTCGAGTTGAAAAAAAACAAAACAAAAACTTCCTGTGTGCCAGTTTATTTTGTGCAGCGTTGTCCCTGGTGATGGGAGCGAGCTGCTCCGGCTACAGAGCATATGACCTGTGACTTTTGCCATCTGTGGCCGTCCCTGGCTCATGCCAGGAGCAGCGCGGATGTCTTCTGCAGGGAGCGCCGTCACAGGTTTACCATAGCAACGCCTCTCAGAGGGAGCCTTAAGTGCAGAGAGAAGGAACTAGAACCTTCAAGACTGTTTTGGGTCTGGATTTCCATGTGCTGTAAATTTTTAAACTTTGTCAGTGTAAAACTTTGTCTAACGTGTTGGCTTTGTTTTACCTCTTGTCATCCATGGGTCAGTTCCTGGTGAGTTTTTATTTTCATATTGCTGAGAACAAGTATTTTTCAAAGAGCTCTAGCCTATAATTCCTTCCATACTGTGGCTCCCTATACTCTTAATTTTTCTCAGATAAGAAGAATAAATCCAGTGTTGATCAGAGTGTGAAATAAAACTATTCTAAGCCAATACATGTATTAGCAATAGTTAGTATCAAGATTCTCATATTCATTTTAGCAAAATAAAGTATACCTTTCCTTCTTGCTCATTTGGAAGTGGTATTGTCTCCAGCATGTGAGAAATAGGAAATAATAATATTGATGACTTTTTGAAAAATAATTGAAAGATACTTATTGAAAAATAATTCACATACCATAAAATTTTCAGTTTTAAATGTACAGCTCATGGATTTTTGGAGTAGTTACAGTTGTGCAACCATGACCACTATATAACTGCAGAACATTTTATCATCCCCCCAAATCCCCATATTCACCAGCAACCACTCTTCCTCTGCTCTGCCCCAACCCTTGATAAACACTCATCTTTTGGTCCCTATGGATTTATTATGGACACTTCATATAAATGGAATCTTACGATGGAATGGAATGGAATCTTACGTGGTCATCTATGTCTAGCTTCTTTCTTTCTTTTTAAACATTTGTTTATTTATTTGTTTTAGTTGTGGTATGGAGCATCTTCGGTTGAGACATGGGATTCTAGTTCCCTGACTAGGGATCAAACCTGGGCCCTCTGCAATGGGAGCACAGTGTCTTAGCCACTGGACTACTGTGGGAGTCCCTAGCTTCTTTCTCTGAGCATAATGTTTTCAAGTCTCATCCGTGATATAACATGCATATATGTAGTACTTCGTTGTTATTTTATGGCAAATATTCTATTGCCTGGATGTACCACGTTTGTTTACCCATTCATCAGTTGACGGACATTTAGGTCCTTTCCATGTTGGGGTTATTATGAATAATGCAGCTGTGAACATTCATGTACAAGGTTTTTTGTGGAGATGTTTTACGTTCTCTTGGGTACATACTAGGAGTGGAATTGCTAAGTCGTGTTAAGGTTAGGTTTACCATTTTGAAACTGATGGCCATTTGTAGAATGGGATAGTCAAAGGCTAAAACAAGTGCAGCATCTGAAGGCAGACAGGGGTCATCCATAAACTCTAACAACATCTAATTGTTCAATTATGCAACGACCCAATAAGTGACTTATCTTATTATCCTGCTACAGAGAACATGCTGGTTAGCTGTCAGCAATAAACTAGCTAATGGGATCACAGGGTAGAGGCGTAGGTATGTTTGGTTCATTTTTTTTTTTTCTGTTTTCCATGAACCATGGCAGATAAACCATGGTTGGAACATCTGTTCATCAACATGGAGTAATAGACTGAAACTCCACTTCATAAAATCTCAATATAGCTATTATAGCTGTGCTTTAAAAATAAGGTCTAGGAGAGAGATCCAGTGTACTTCTGAATTACTATAGTTTCTCAGGCAAGCCACCATTTCTGTTCATTCTTTTTGTGAAGTGGATATGATATGCACAGATTTACTTCAGTCTTGTGAGATTTAAGTCAATATTTTAAAAATAATCACCACCTGAAAAACTCTTAAGAGCACAATGTATGAAAACATAACACGTTTGAAACAGTTTTAAACTTAGACCATCAATAAAATGGTTCTAGCTCAGTCAGCCTTGTTTAAATATTCTCTCTGGGAGAGGATTTCAGGCGAAGTTTTGACTGCCTCTCCCCTCATGTGAAAAGTCGCTTTTAACAACTCACCCAGGAGGAAATAAACAATATAGGCGTGTTGGAGAGCAGACTCCTGAAAGCATGCTGTAAACACAATTCAGATGACGATGGAAAGCTAGTTCTTCTCATCTGTAGCCCCCGTCATTTCTTTCTGGTTTCACTGTCAACCCTAAAAGTCGAGGGCACCGAGTCCCCCTGTGCTCCAGCGTGTAAATGTCACCACAGAGACTGCTCGTGGAGCATCAGGATACCTTTCTCAACGCTGGCTCGGCCATTCAGCCAAGGCTACACCGACAGCTGGAATATAGTGGAGGACGTGGCCCTCGGCTCAGTGGGCACGCCCGTGGTGGTGGGTGCTGGCGGACTTACTCTTGAGAAAGGCGACACAGTAATACACTAATGTCTCTTGAACTTGGTTCATAATTTATGATGCCTCTCAAATTACTTCTAATTCCTAAAATTTGAGTTTTAGGCATACCCTCCTGAATTTTCACATCTTTGTAATATTTAATATGTTAATGTTTGGTTTGGTTTTTATTGACATTTGGTATAAAAACTATGTCCATGAAAAAAATTTAAGCATGTTCAATAAATTAACTTTTAATTAAAAAATTAACACTTTGAAAACTCCTAAGAATTTCAGTGTTTATTCTCCATCAAGTCCATCTCTCCTGTTTCTGTTTCAGATAGTTCATTACTTTTCATTCAAGCAGGACCTTTTTCAATGGACTTCTCCTCCCCACACAGGATTACTATCAGATGCTGTCCTCTCTCTTCCAAGGGTCCCAGAATCCTTTTCCATTTCTATTGCCCAGTCTCTGATTCTGATTTTCAGATTCGGCCTAAGTGGTTCCTCATCCTGCTGATAAAATAGAACTGTAATTCAGTGAACCTGTTTTGAATACTTATGCACCAAGCGTTGCTTTATACAAGAATGTGTGCTCAGTTGTGTCCGACTCTGACCTCATGGACTGTAGCCTGCCAGACTCCTCTGCAAGAATCCTGGAGTAGGTAGCCATTCCCTTCTCTAGGGGATCTTCCTCACCCAGGGATTGAACCTCAGTCTCCTTTATTGGCAGGCATCTTCTTAACCACTGAGCCGCTTGGGAAGCCCCTTGTATAAGAATACAAGGTAGCTTTATTTAGCCATATTTTAAAGATAGGAAAACTCAGCATTAAAATAGTCATAAAACTGGCCCAAAGTCTCAAGAGCTAGTGCGAGCGAAGGTTAAGCCCAGGTTTCATTTTAAAACCTATGCATGTGCGTTGCCAGGTTTTCATAGAGTGTTTAAAGGATTAACTTTAAAACCTGACAAAACATCACAGTAGTGGGTAGTCTAAGACTTCCAAGCTGATCTTAGAATTTCTCTCCCTCAATAGCTTATTAAAAGGAGGGGGAAGAAAAAGGAANAGCATGCTGTAAACACAATTCAGATGACGATGGAAAGCTAGTTCTTCTCATCTGTAGCCCCCGTCATTTCTTTCTGGTTTCACTGTCAACCCTAAAAGTCGAGGGCACCGAGTCCCCCTGTGCTCCAGCGTGTAAATGTCACCACAGAGACTGCTCGTGGAGCATCAGGATACCTTTCTCAACGCTGGCTCGGCCATTCAGCCAAGGCTACACCGACAGCTGGAATATAGTGGAGGACGTGGCCCTCGGCTCAGTGGGCACGCCCGTGGTGGTGGGTGCCGGCGGACTTACTCTTGAGAAAGGCGACACAGTAATACACTAATGTCTCTTGAACTTGGTTCATAATTTATGATGCCTCTCAAATTACTTCTAATTCCTAAAATTTGAGTTTTAGGCATACCCTCCTGAATTTTCACATCTTTGTAATATTTAATATGTTAATGTTTGGTTTGGTTTTTATTGACATTTGGTATAAAAACTATGTCCATGAAAAAAATTTAAGCATGTTCAATAAATTAACTTTTAATTAAAAAATTAACACTTTGAAAACTCCTAAGAATTTCAGTGTTTATTCTCCATCAAGTCCATCTCTCCTGTTTCTGTTTCAGATAGTTCATTACTTTTCATTCAAGCAGGACCTTTTTCAATGGACTTCTCCTCCCCACACAGGATTACTATCAGATGCTGTCCTCTCTCTTCCAAGGGTCCCAGAATCCTTTTCCATTTCTATTGCCCAGTCTCTGATTCTGATTTTCAGATTCGGCCTAAGTGGTTCCTCATCCTGCTGATAAAATAGAACTATAATTCAGTGAACCTGTTTTGAATACTTATGCACCAAGCGTTGCTTTATACAAGAATGTGTGCTCAGTTGTGTCCGACTCTGACCTCATGGACTGTAGCCTGCCAGACTCCTCTGCAAGAATCCTGGAGTAGGTAGCCATTCCCTTCTCTAGGGGATCTTCCTCACCCAGGGATTGAACCTCAGTCTCCTTTATTGGCAGGCATCTTCTTAACCACTGAGCTGCTTGGGAAGCCCCTTGTATAAGAATACAAGGTAGCTTTATTTAGCCATATTTTAAAGATAGGAAAACTCAGCATTAAAATAGTCATAAAACTGGCCCAAACTCTCAAGAGCTAGTGAGAGCGAAGGTTAAGCCCAGGTTTCATTTTAAAACCTATGCGTGTGCGTTGCCGGGTTTTCATAGAGTGTTTAAAGGATTAACTTTAAAACCTGACAAAACATCACAGTAGTGGGTAGTCTAGGACTTCCAAGCTGATCTTAGAATTTCTCTCCCTCAATAGCTTATTAAAAGGAGGGGGAAGAAAAAGGAAAAGGGGAAAATAATTCAGCAGCAACTAAAATGAAAGGACTAAAAGCTGTCATTAACTTTGAAAAATGGTAGCTAGGAAAAAATAAGTGGTATTAGGGAAGAATGTTGACCTCAAATTAATACAGTCGAGAACTGTGATAACAGTTCTCTATTTTGTAGAAAAAAAGAGGAAGGCAGTCTTGAGCAAAGTTAAGGAATAAACCTCGAGGTTGGAAACATCTATAATTGGACATGTAAACGTGGGCAATGGGGCAGGCAGAATCAGCCAGGCTTTGTTTTCTGAAGCCCTCATGGGACTGGTAGGTTCCAATACTTTGGCCACCTGATGCTGAGTCCACTCATTGGAAAAGACTCTGATGCTGGGAAAGATTGAAGGCAGGAGGAGAAGGGGACGACAGAGGATGAGATGGTTGGATGGCATCACCGACTCAATGGACATGAGTCTGAGAAAGCTCCAGGAGATGGTGAAGGACAGGGAAGCCTGCCGAGCTGCAGTCCATGGGGTTGCAAAGAGTCAGACACGACTGAGCGACTGGATGATGACAACATGGGACAGAGGATAAGAGTCCAGGGGAAGTGAATCCCAAGACAGCCATGAACAAATCCTCCAAAGAAGAGGGAGAGGCCAGATCTTTAAACAAAGATAGTACAAGGCTCTCCCCAGGGGTGCTATGGGGGTAACCCTTGCCCCTTCCCACACTCAGATAAAAGAAGAGGGGATGACCAGTAACATCAAGCAGGGATGAACAGGAAGCAGCTTCAGATAAGGTGGGGGAAGTTTCAGGAGAGTTCACCCTTCATTTAGCAGGGCAAGTTTGTCTGGATGAAGTTTATTATACATAAGATGAAATGGCATGATACTTAACCCTAAGAAAGCAAACCAAGTTTTATATATACTGATGGCTGAAGATTCCATTATAAAAGGAAGAGTAATCCTTGAAGAACACAAAGAATGATGAGCAAGGGAAAAAGAGATTGAGAAACAAATTGGAAGCCCAATCAAGACAATTACAGGATAAAGCAGAAACCGCATTAAAGAACGGGAGAGACACGGATGAAAATCCTCTTAATAGAGGTTTTGCTTAACGGCTGCAGAACCACAATGAATGCAGAAGGAAAATTCATTAGAAGATAATAGTTAAGTCACCATTCAACTACCAGGTAATAGACACAGTCAACATAAACTCAGGGACTAGGGACCTAGATGTGTTTTTTGGCAAGTTTGGTTATTGACCAAATCCTGGCATACCAAAAAAAGGGGAAAAATACTGCACTTTAAGATGCAAACAAAAATCCAAAAACCAATAAAATGCCCTCATGTTAGAGTGATGTTGGAAAGAAAGAATTGTGCTCAGTTGAATTGCCCTTGACCATGGGTACCAAAGTAATGGACCAACATGCTCAAACCTGGAGGAGCTCAGGGAATATTGTTAATCAGTCCTTCTAGTTCCATCCTCTTAGATTAATTTCAGGTAAATTAAGCTTGATACTTAACACTGACATGGGCTTCCCAGGTGGCTCAGTGGTAAAGAATTCACCTGCCAATGCAAGAGATGTGGGATTGATCCGTGAATGGGAAAGATCGTGGAGTAGGAAATGGCAACCCACTCCAGTATTTTTACCTGGAAAATTCCATGGACAGAGGAGCCTGGCAGGCTGCAGTCTTCGGGGTTGGGAAGAGTCAGCATGAGGGAGCACACGTGCACGCATATACGATGACATACGGTAGAGGTTCATCTCAGCCGTATTCTGAGTTTATTCACGCATATACAATGACATACGGCAGAGGTTTATCTCGGCCGTATTCTGAGGTCATAATCCAATAAAATTAGGAGGAAACAGTTTTACAGTGCCAAACAATCTCTTAACTACTGGAAAACTGCGCAGTCTCCCTGGAACCAAAGAGAAAATAGAAGCAAATTACAGGGCTTCTCTGGTGGCTCAGTGGTGAATCCACCTGCCAATGCAAGAGATGAGGGTTTGATCCTTGGGTTTGGAAGATGGAGCAACTAAGCCCATGTGCCACAACGATTAAGCCTGTGTTCTGGAGCCTGGGAGCCACACTGCTGAGCCCACGTGCCGCAGTGAGTGAAGCCCGCCTGCCCTAGAGCCTGCGTGCCACAACAATAGAAGCTCCTGCAAACAGAAGTCCACAAGCCACAACCAGAGAGTAGCCCCTGCTTTCCACAACTAGAAAAAAAGCCTGCACAGCAACAAAGACCCAGAACAACCACAAATAAAAAATGAAGGAAGCATAATTCTTTTTCAAATAAAAGCAAATTGCAATCTAGATATGAGTGAAAATGAGACTCTTTCATGCCAATGTGTGTAAGGTGCATTTAAAGCTACAATGTTAAGCAAGACTAAAAATAATGAAACCCAGTATGAGTTTTAATTAAGAAATTAGGAAAATAAAACCAGAGAAGGGTGCAAATGAAAGACTTTAAGTTAAAATTCATTAAAAATGTTTTAAAAACTGACATAAAATAAAAATAAACAGTAGGAAATATAAATACCAATGCTGTTGTTTGAAAATGTCAACAAAATTGGATAACACCCTGAGAAACCCGATTTAGAAAGTGAAAGTGATGGTTATTTAACAAATGGCATATATTTAATAAATGGTATATGGTAACTACCCCTCAGGAGCATGTCAGACCCCCTACCTCACACCATTTATAAATGATGTTCCAGATGCTTTGAAGCACTGCTATTAGCCCAGGCAAAGCCTGTAGTCTTAATTAAGCATGCCAACACTCAGATTTATTTAGGCATTTTTGCTGCCTGCTACTTCTATTATCCACATAAATAGATACAAATCCTAAGAACAGAATAAAATCCTAAACTGTCATTTAAGGTGCTCTGACAGTCTTTCCCATTCGCTCATTCTTTCCATGCACAGAAATCTACTCTGCTACATATCAAATTCTTAATCCACATTCTGCCAAATCTCCCCTGGCCCTCTGCTCACAGTTAGTCATTCTCTCATTTGTATTCTCCTTCCTCATGGAGACAGCTGATGCAAACAGCGTGCCTTGCACGAGAATGAGGTTCAGCCTGTGGCTTTGGGTGAGGAAGGCACCGTAAAGGGTTTCCTTCCTCCCCATCCAAGCCCCAGGCACTCAGATTAAATTAATTCAATACAGTACTTACTGGTCATGAAGGACTAAGCATCTTTAATACGTGGAGACTGTCAGTATATTCTTATTCCTGAAAGGCATCAGAATATTTATGACCTAAATTTCGTGTATTAGTGAGCTAAAAACAAACCTAGACAGAACTGGAAGACTCCTTTCACCCGTCTCCATGCAATAATGGACTCAAATCACTTTAGCAATCTAAGTTTGCTATAAGATCCTATAGAACATGAATCCTAGCATCTCTCAATATTATAGCATAAAGTTATTAATGTTCTGGCAGTAAGCCCGGCCAGCAGCATTCAACTCATAAATTCTTGAACCAAGCTATTTTATAGTGCTTCAACTTAGTTTGGTGGTTGAGAAAGGAAACAGAAACTCAGACGAATAACTAATAATCACATTTCAGCCAGAATAAAAGGCTGGCCGAAGATACCCCAAGCTTTTCTTCATATCTGAAAAGAACAAAGCCAAACATTTTCTTAAAAAAAAAAAAAAAAGACAAAACATTTAATAGGTGTTTTTTTAAAAATTCAGTACAAATTATCACTTCAAATAAACAGTTTTTATTCATTGCTAGTCATCCAGTAAGATTCAGTAAGCAATTTTTGCAGCTTTCCTTTTTAATAGAATTACTTTAATACAAAAGAAATGTTTTTACACGTTACCTTGCTTATTATTTATACACAGGTCAGGAGAATTTTAAGTGTCTTGAACTTCAACAACTTTAAACTTTTATAGGAGTTGCTTGGGCAGATGTCCCAGTTTCAGTAATTTACTGCAACAATTTTTTTAAAAATAGGCAAGAAGTCTGGGAAGATTATGTTGTAAAAAGGAATTTAATTGGGTTCAATGCCAAATTATAAAGTCTGTGCCTAAAAATACTCTGTGGTAACGGTAACGCCTTACAGAACAGTAATGAAATGAACTGCAAGGCCACAGTAAAAAGGCTGCTGTGGGAGCATCAAGGAAAGATTAAAAATAAAAACCCCAGAATGAAATCCCCAGGATGCCAGCTGCTCACTGTCAAGATTGTTCAACCAACTTCACTGCCAGCCTAGGAAAGATACCAACTGTTAAGCAATGATTTAAAAATTAAGACAATTCCAACTGTCCCTTTTTAAGAGAATGTTAATGTGAGAACCTTACATATTATCAACTCAAAACCCAGTCTCTATTGTTCATTAAATCTGAACAGCCATGATCAAATAGTATTCATTTCTTGTTAAACTACTTGTAATTTTTCCTTCAATTTGCCTCAATACAATTGTGTTAATGCTTACTGTCAGATTCTTTAAGTACTGTATGTGTGATGAACACCTATGTTAAATGAAGTTCTGTTCTCAGTACCATTATTGGCTATTTGCTACCTAGAACAAAGAAACCTGAAAATTAAGCCCTAGAGGCAACTTTTGTGGTGATTACTGCCCCCCATCCATGCTTTTTCTGACTTGATACACAGATATGCCTTCAAATTCACTTCCTATTTAGCAGGAAAGAGGTTATAGAGAAAACAGTGTTTGAATTAAGAAATCTTTGATTCCATTCTCAACTGCACCCTTTAGAAGCAATGTGAATCTTGCAAATGGTTTACCTTTCCAAAGCTTATCCCCCTTCTTGCGGCCTCTCTCCTCCCAACTCTTTCAACGATCACGTTTACTTCTTACATTTCTTAGAGACGTAAAAATGATATAAAGGCGGTAAGTGCTAGAGAAGGTGTCCTAATCAGCTAACTACCCACATTATCTGTTTATCTCCATGGCTCACTAGTATCTTTTTCTTAGTTTTCAGGTGAAATGAGATATAGCTTTGATATAGTCTTGAAGTGAAGTCACTCAGCCATGTCTGACTCTTTGCAATCCCATAGACTGTAGCCTACCAGGCTCCTCTGTCCATGACATTTTCCAGGCAATAGTACTAGAGTGAATTGCCATTTCCTTCTCCAGGGGATCTTCCCAACCCAGGGCTCGAACCCAGGTCTCCAATATTGTAGACAGACGCTTTACCATCTGAGCCACCAGGGAAGTCCGATATAGTCTTGAGTGCCAGACTAAAATAATCTGTACTGTATCTTGATAGTGGAGAGTTAATTCTGAAACCCCAGAGGTTTAATTAGTAGGAGAGTGGCATTTCCCCTGGCAAGATGATTACTGCAACAACAAAACCATTAGCTCTGAATACAGGAGTTCCCTGGTCCATTGATGTTTCATTCTATGACATGAAAGATGCCTAAACATGGTATGTGGCACACTACGATCTTGCCAGTCAATTTCTTATCAGCAAAATTATGAAGTCTGTTCCCAAAGACTTCCAGGCCTCCTAACATTCTTTTAGAAATGTAAAGCAGCACAGCAATGTCTTTCTAGATGACCGAATAGTAAGATTGAAGGCAGGAGGAGAAGGGGGCGACAGAGGATGAGATGGTTGGATGGCATCACTGATTCAATGGACATGAGTTTAAGCAAGCTTCAGGAGTTGGTGATGGATAGGGAAGCCTGGTGTGCTGCAGTCCATGGGGTTGCCAAGAGTCCAACATGACTGAGCAACTGAACTGAACTGAACTGAATAGTTAAGAGGTGGTGCTGGAAATGTATAGGGGGAAAAAACCCTAATAAAATGTAGATGGTAAGTTAACTCAGGATATCCTAGGGTTTCTTATACTTGGGGACATATGGTGTTTTCCTTCCTGAAACCACAGTCAGGTAGACCAGACTAAAACAAACATTCTTCAAATTGTAACAACAATGAGACGCAGGATTATGTGCCGGTATTTTCACAATCTGTGCGTTTACTGGGTATGGAATATAAGGGGGAAAAGAAGTCCATGATGTTTTATTTAATAGGGAATAGAGAGTGTGAACAACGGGTAGCACACCAGCGATTAGGACTGCAGCAATTTATGGGACATGCGAAGTCTAGGACATGGTACAGGAGGCTCTCGCCAGCTGGAGCTCGGGTGAAGCTAATGGTATATGATCCAGAATCGTAGCAGGGAATGCCACCACCTCCCCTAAGACTTGCACATCACAATGGTTAATATACACGTACATAAATAAACACAAGGGCTGCTGGGAATGATAGTCTTGTCTTTTGGTGCCCCTATTTGCTGCTTCCTACTCTGGTATTTTTTTTTTAACCTGGTGTTGGCCAGGTCTAGCTCTCAATGGTCCCAACCACCTTCTAGTGTAATCTTGTACGCATCAACCTTCAGCGGGTCACCAAAAAGTTATTCCAAATCTGTAAACTGCAAACAATATTTTTCTAAAAACCACACTACATACACACATAAATTAAACAATTATTTAAAATTCAGTGGGAAGGAGCTTCCTGGACATGATGGGCTAGGTTTCCTTTCCTAAAATCCACAGGCTGAATCTACCCGGAGGTTTCTCACACCCTGAGAGGAGAGAGAACATGCCGAAGTCTGCAATAAAACATATCTTGGTGGCTGAATAATGATCGTATTGAGGAAGAGACACAAGTTTTGTAAACTACACAGGAGTACCCATGTTTTTTCAATGTGCCTTTAACTGATGTCTCTTTCCACGTGGGGTTAAGGGCAGTGGGCCTTCCCTCTGTAAAGTGGAGTGGAGGGGAGGAGGCAGGCATCCTGCGGAGGAGCAGCCATGGGTTTCCCCGTCAGGTTTTTGCCAGTGGGTCAAACACCTGCAGCACCGTTCTCTTGTCCTTGTCACTGATTGTCACCCAGGGACCAAAGTCTTTTGGTCTGTGCTCTGGGGACGGCTCCTGGGCTGGTGAGGCACTGACTTGCAAAGGGGCTGAGTGCACCCTTCCGAGGTTCCCGGTCCCCGAGTCCGGGGGATTGGAGCTCTTGGAAAGCCAGGAATTATTCAACAGGTTAGGGTGGTGGAGGAGGCTCCAGAAGGGATCCTGACAGTCACCGAGAAGGAGGGCACCAACTGATTTTCTGTCCGTGGTGCCATCAGCCTTGGGGCTTGCAGGTGATGATGAAACGCCCAGGAAAGCCGGCTGTGGAGAGAGCGCACCCCCAGCAGGCGTGGCTGTGGGTGAACCGTCGCTGCAGGGGAGCCCCTGGAGAAGCTGGCAACTGCTCTGCAGCGCCTGCAGGTGGAAGGCCGCTGGCGCAGACTTCTTCCTGCGTGGGGGCACCTGCGGCACGAGGGGCGTGGCCTCCGGAGTGGGCGGGGTGGCCGTGGGCGGGGCCTCTGGAGTGGGCGAGGCCTCGTCCGAAGTGGCCTTCCTGGCGGCACCTTTCCGCAGCTGAAGGGTTCTCGGTTTGGGAACCGGAGGGACTGTCGCTAGTGGAGGGGTGTTAGGGCTCGACTCTGGGGGCCCGATTGTAAAATGGACGGCCTGATGCCCAAGCTGTTCTTCCGGTGACGCGGGCTGAGAAAAGGAGCGACAAAGAGCGTCAATAAGCAGCCTGCCCAGGGAACTGGGACTCATCAGCACACGCGAGATGAGGCCACGTGGACATTCTAGCAAATTCAGGATTTGAGAATGTCTGGGATGCGGGGGTGTCATTAGGCACGAAAGAGCACGGGAGAAACACACGGGTATCAAGAAGGAACAGCAGGTCCAATAAAATATGGGTAGAAGCTTTAAACCCACCACAGGGAATAATCTGAAACAAGTTTCTCTGTTACCTAGGAAACGGGATTATAGTCTTCCTTTATTAAACAGCGAACCTCTCTGAAAACTCTTCCTGGAGGCTGCAGCTTTGATGATTCAGTGAAGTAGCTTATGTCACAGTGTTAAGCTAATTGAAGGACTCATTGAAGGGTATACTGGCTCCTTGAATCTTTGCTATTTAAATACAGAAGAATGGCAGATTTCACACAGGAACTTCCCTTCCTCGGTTCTGATTCAAACGGACCACAAAGGAGACAATGGCATGAGACCAGAGGGAGCTTTTGTACAGACATGGCTGTCGGTGGCTTAAACATCAGCATTTCAGTATTGCCACTGGTTCTTTAGATAAACCAGCTGCAAAAAACAATCTGTTCTCTGACAGCCTTTTACTGCAGCTCCTGTGCAGCTGGTGAGGAAAACAAACCCATTTCTACCTCTGGCCTTGAAAAGACAAAGTGAGAACAGAGAAGAGGCTGAGGAAAGAGGTCTGTAAGTGCAAGGAGGCGTGGAAAATGGGCAGATGAATGAGCAGACGTGGAACAGCAGAGCAACGCAGAAAACACAAAGCCGGCTCTGGAAGAACCAGGCGCCCACGCCACGCTCACACTTTCTCCAAGGGGACAAGCAGCCATTCTGTAACGACCAGCCAAGGATTACCGAGTGTCCGTGACTGGCACACTGAGCTCAAACGGAAGATCCAGATGTCTCTAGAGGTGCCAGTCTTTGGGCTGCTACTGTCCTGACAAACTCATGTCTCTGAAGCAGCAAGCAAGGCTGAGAAGCTTGAGAGCGAGAGCAGAAAACAATCTGCAAGAAAAGTGGCAAGAAAAGCTGTCGCGCCTCCAGGATCCAAGGCCACACAAGCGCTTGTCAAACAAGGCCCATCCAGAGACCGGGGACTGTTTTTCTAATGCAAATAAGATCTGTACACGTGAACCGCGGGCACAGGACACAGACCACACACACAAATGGGAATTACTGGGACATGTGGAATGCAGCGTCCCACGCTGGCTTGGTTTGGGAACAGAAATGGAACATTTGGACAGAATGATACCTCCAAGCTGTTCCTGTCTTGGTGAAAAATTCCCAATGTTTCTGCTCAGCGAGAGCCAAGCAGCAGCAGGGATGAGAAGGAGAAAGCAATTGCCAGGCATGTTCCTCAAAGATGGGGCCGTGGCTGGGAGTCATGAACGTGTATAAAGAGACCAGACTCATCGGAGACATAATTCTTATCTAAGGAGACATCTGAGCAGCCCAGGAGCAACAGGCTTACCTGACCAGGTTCTTACCTTTCCTGTCCTCCTCAAGGTTGGCTTCTTGATGGCAGGAACTCTGGGGGCGGGCCGACGGGGCAGAAGAGGCGCCACCCCCGCTGTGGGCTCTGGTTTGGAAGATTCCTGGTCCCTCAAGGCTGGAGCATTTAGGGCTTCTCCTGGGATGCCTGAAGCATGGAATGGCATGGCGGAGGTGTAAAGGACAAGGCATTATTTGAAGGATAACACAACGTATTTCTCTTTGATCTAAATCTCTGAGGGTTGTCAGGACCAACCAGCTAGGTTTGGCCCCAGCTCCTCACGCTCAACAGGGATGGTGATCTGGGGGTCTGTGTAGGGGAGAATCAGTGAGACCCTAAGATCAGGTGCAAACTTTAATGTGTACCCGTGTTGCTCAGGGGAGATGATGGTAGAACTCCTTGAAATCTTAGCAGGGCCCATGAGAAGGAAAATATTAAGTTGCGATGCAGGGTAGAGTTCAAACCTCAAACCTCTCCCACTCTCCACGTCTATCAAGACTTAGAAAAAAAAACCCTTGACTGTAATCTAATTAACATACCATAAAATTTGCCCTTTTTTAACGATTATACTTTGGTGGTTATAGTCACAAAGTTGTACAACCATCACCATATGGTCCCCAGAACGTCTTCATCACCTCAAAGAGAGACCCCACATGACTCCACAGCAGTCACTGCCCAGTCCCTCCTCTCCTCTCACCCCTGAAAACCACTATAATTTTCTCTCTGTATAGATCTGACTCTTCTGGACAGTTCACATAAATGGAATCATACAACATATGGCCTTTTGGGTCCGTTTTCTTTCACTCAGTACAGTATCTCCACAATTCACCCATGACAGAGCATGTGTTAGCACTCTATTCTTTTTTACGGTTGAATAATATTCCATGGGATGGATATGCTCCACTTTATCCATTTGACCTTGGTGTACAGAGCAGGGGCTGACAGAAGGGGTAAGTATGAGAAGTTCAGGTCAGTTGTCTTGAGAGAAGAGGCTATAAAGAGACCTAGTGGGGCCTAAACAATGCAGCAGGGATACTGGTAATAACAGGAATAGGATTTTAGACATGGGCAGTCTAGAGGGTGGCACTGAGCTCTAAAGAAGACTATGGGTGAAGGTCAATGGACTAGAGGTGAGGAAGGAGGGGGGTGCCACTGGGGGCTGGGTGGAAGGGAGTCCAACAGCTGATGGGCTGTTTCATCCATACAATGAGTTTTTGTCTTTTTTTTTTATAAAAGAGAAACCATGGTGTTATCACGCAACAGTGTTTCTCCTAATCCATGCCCTCTTTAAATGTTATTTGGGAATTTCAAATAAATGAAATATCCAGACTTAAAAACAAATCGGGCAACTGTAACTGCATCTGGCTTTTCAGAGGGCATACTTTGCCCTCTTCAAAAGAGAGTCTAGTATAAAGTCAAAACAAACCAACCCCAAGTTGCTATTTACCAGTGATTTTGAATGCATAGGGCAGACTCTAAGTTAAATCATGGTTTACAAGGGTTAGGTGAAGTGACAGCAACAAAAAATGGACAGACAGTATGACAGAGAAGAGGTCCCTGCCTGACAGTGAAGAATCGAGGGATGCTGGTAGTTAAAAAACGAGATGTTTTGCCTGACGGAGAACGCTGACTTAACCATCTCTTTCTACAGAGCCAGCAGGATGAGTTAGTGCCTTGAGCACGAACCTCTTCTAAAAGTCATTTTCATTTATTTCTGTCTCCCCCTTAAGTGCTCCTTAACAATCTTGGGATTATTTTTATCTATTGATACTTACTGAATTTTAAATATATAGTTCTAAATGGATGATAAATCTTCATAGATGAATTTTATAAAATGTTGCTAAAGGGTACTTTTACTGAATACTGCCTCCAGAAAAAGAGTTCTGTTCTTTTCTAGGCCCCTTTTTGCAAGAATATGAGAAGAAAAGCAGAATCTTGAAGGAGCCCTGGGGCAACACCTACCTCCTCTGGCTTCCAGGAGACATCGGATGGCTGCTTCCGCCTCCTGAGCATTGGTTGTTTTGATCTGCTTGACATTATAAGGCTTACTTATCCCAGTCCTTGCTTTGGGCTTGAGGACAAAAATCAGAAAGAAATACCTATTAGCACAAGTGGGAAAACAGCCTCGCCTGGTGAGACCTCTGCCTACGGATCCATACATGAGGGTGAGGCAGACAGAGCTCCATCAGCGATGAAGACACAGCTCCCACCTAAACTGCATCCTTCAAGTCTCTTTCCCTCGGAGCATTCAAATACCTGAAGGGAGGGATGCAATAACATTTAGATGATGCTGGTCTCCCAAACCGGGTGGTTCTAGGATGGTGCAATGTGGACCAACCATCTTTATTTTGACAACCAGATACAAAAGCAAGAAAGATCAGTCAGCAGTCAGTCCTTCCAAGGTCCAATGAGTCACTCAACACTTTCCAGATGTTTCTCAAAAGTGCTGATTCTACTTCTTCACTGTTCTACCCCTTAACCTTCACCTCTGGGTTGCCTTTGAGGACCTGCCTTCATCACTGTAAACCACCGAGGTCAAGGCAGCCTCCTACCCCTGCTGTGAGCATGACCGTGGCCATCAGCTGGCCCAGCTCTCCTCACTCTCCCTTCCTCCCGGCCCCAGTGGCACCCCCCTCCTTCTTCACCTCTAGTCCACTGACCGTCACCCACAGCTTCTTCAGAGCTCAATGCCACCCTCTAGAACGCCCCGCCTCTAAAACCCTATTGTTGCTATAGTAGCATCCCTGCTGCATCATTTAGATCTCTTTTTAGCTTCTCAAGACAACTGATCTGAACTTCTCATATTTCCCCTTCTACCAGCCCCTGCTCCATACAACAAGGTCAAATGCAAGCGTCAGAAGGGAGAGAAGCAGGTATGTCTGGGAACCAACAGTGCCTCCATGAAGGGGCGCTTGGGAGTTTTCTTCAAATGTGATTTTCTCTCTCATACTGTGGACGACCATTAAAAACCCCTATATAAAGGACCTGGTAGTAAGTTATAGGGTTTGGGGGGGTAAGTGGTGGATAGGCAGAGAGTTAGAGACAGAAATCTATGTAGTCACTGGAAAGAGGTGGCCCGGCATGTTGTTGGGGGCTATGCATGGACCACGGGGCTGATCTCATGGGTCTGAGAAGCTGGCTCATTTCACTCTGATCTGAGAAAGGAGAACTCACCGCTTGCTGAGGGGCTCCCGGCAGGAGTTTTGCCGTCTGCAAAATTGAGTACTGCCCATGGGTGCCGGAGGAGATGGAGGCATCCGAGGCTGATTTTTTCACCATGAAACCAGCTGTAAAAACCAAGGAGGGCAGAGACTCCATCTCAGTGAAGTCACAGCTACTTCAACACAAAATTCCCAGCCAGCCGAGAGCAAGAACAAGGTCATGGTCTGAGTACGTCCATGGCTTTCAGCGATTCAGAGGTGCTTCTGAGGCTGTCTTTTGATTCTCTAATAACTTGGGCCTATTAATGTAGATTCTCTGGAGAAGCAGTGTTTGAATGAAAATTTTAATCTAGCATCCTAGGCGGGGGGGATGTTAAATCTGACATAAAACCTAATCAATCATTTTTAAGTGGCTTAAAACACACTACTGTTATTAGGGCCAAATTTTAAAGATGTTTCATGGGCAAAGTCTTAAAAAAAATTCCTGAAGCAGGAGAATAAACTATATTTAATAATACTTATAGCCATTAATTAATCATATTTAGAACAACATTTAGTGACAGAAACACTAGATGAAAAGACAGATGACCAAAAAAAACTGGATACCAATTCTGTTAATAAAAATTTATTTTGCATAGACATAGATATATCTAATTGGAAAAAGGATGGAAATCTTTGGTTAACAACTATCATCGCTAGGTAAGTGAAATTTAATTTTTTATTGTTTCTACTATTTCGTTTTGTAAACCTCCACAATAATATAGGATATCATTTTACTTTAATATTTTATTTTCTGAGCATGAATTCTGAAAAGTAAAAAAAACATGCTTAACAAGTCATGTGTTTCTGACTTGCCATTGATTACTATTGTGACGTAACCCACGATGAACCCAATTCTGAAAGTAGGGCTTAGGACAATCTTTACTGTCAGGGCAGGGTGGAGGTAGGGAGAAGTAAGCAGTGGAGGTAAATGGAAACTGGTCAAAAGCATGGTACAACCTTATTTCCGATTATTGGGGAGTGTTTTATGAGCAAAGCATTGTTTTTTGGGGGAGTCAGGAAGAAAAGTGCTATGCTGAGACCCGGACCAGGAAAAGCCATTCTCAGCAGACTCGGACTCAGGCTCACAGATGGAGTGGCGCCTGCTTAGAGGCGGGTGCATGGCCACATTCTGGGTCAGGGCACCAGGGCTTACTCGCGTCCTCGTGAGCAGAGAGAGGGTGGGCAGTGATCCAGGAGAGAAGATGCCGAGAGATGCTGTTGGGGGTTGGGGGGAGAAGGAGCTCAAAATGTCCCCAGCTCGTTTGTGGCCTCAGTTCTCCAACCTATAAGGTTTCAAACTGAAAGCAGCTTCAACCAAAAGCACAGCCACCAGAGGGCGAAGAGCAGCTTTAGGAAGGGATGCTTTGATTTGCTCGCAAGACACAAAGCAATCTCTGATACCAAACTCGCCAAGGATTTAGGACGAAGAGGAGCCGGAGGAGGGAAGAAAGCGCTGTGAAAACCCAACAGCAGGATTTTAGAGCCATTCGATTAGCAGGTAGGAAGGGCGTGGTTATTCCCAGCAGGCATCGTGGTGAGTGGAAAGCAAGCGGAGTCTTACTTGGAGGGGGGGGTCTCTGCGGTGGGTGAGGTGGCCGAGGCCGACTGGGGACCGACAGAGACCTGCTTGGAGAGCGGTGGCGTAAGTCCCCAACTGCTTCCAGCTCCTGCTTTAACTCCACCAGCTCAGCATCATCTGGAGGACACGGCGGGACGTGAGTCAGGGCAGTCAGACTCGGGTCTGCAGGGACCCCTCCCGCAGGACAGCTTGAAGGGTCCCTTTCTGCTGGCGTGGGGGCAGGGAGAGGGCACCAATGCCTGCTTGGAACACTTGGTGAGCCGTGGACAAGGTGTGATGTCCATACACAAGAGACACCAAAGAACTCCAAAGTGTAGGCGTGCTTCCTTCCCAAATAATCCGCAAGATTTCCACACAGAATGACAGCTGAAAACCAGAGCCCCTCCGTTTCTCTTTTCATGTTTTTAGGTTGAGCTGTGGAGTATGTGGGATCTCAGTTCCTTGACCAGGGATCGAACCTGTGTCCTCTGCACTGGGAGCCCAGGGTCTCAACCACTGGACTACCAGGGAAGACCCTAGAGCCCCTCGTTCTTCATTCCCCACTCTCAAACAGGGCAGTGGCAGTTTTGGCGTTGAGAACATTTCCACTTCTCTGCCGGCCGGGCAGCCTGCAGTCCAGTGGCAAGGTCCAGCATGGAAGGTCCCTGCTCACTCAGGCCCCAAATCCCACAGCCCATGCCAGCAACTGCCTGAGCGTTCACCATCCTGACTCACCGGAGGCATGGGGAGGGGACTGCTTCTGTTTTATTACGCGTACTTTATTACATTTGGGGCTTCCCTTGTGGCTCAGATGGTAAAGAATCTGCCTAAAGGCAGGAGACCTGGGTTTGATCCTTGGTTTGGGAAGATCCCCTGGAGAAGGGAAAAGCTACCCACTCCAGTATCCTGGCCTGGAGAATTCCATGGACTGTTCCCATGGGGTCGCAAAGAGTCAGACACGACTGAGCGACTTTTTTCACTTATTACATTTAAATTCAGGACAGTTTTAGGTCTTCTCTTCCACACCACAGCACACCTCGATTCGTTTCATCATGGCCCATCCTCCCACCCCGCACATCTAAAAGCAAGGTGCATCTCTTGAGCTTTGCTGGGGGAGGCAGGGTGTCTCCTTCTAAAGGGAGTGCCTGAGGGCCCTTTTCCAACCCCTGGAAAAGACCCTGATGCTGGGAAAGATCCAAGAAGGCAGGAGAAGGGGATGACAGAGGATGAGAAGGTTGGATGGCATCACTGACTCAAGGCACATGAGTTTGAGTAATCTCCAGGAGAGAGTGAAGGACAGAGAAACTTGGTGTGCTGCAGTCCATGGGGTCTCAGAGTCAGGCATGACTGAACAACGGGACTGAGGGCCTTAAAGCACCAAGGAGATGTTCCCTCAAGGTCCACCAGGGGGCGAGTCTGCCAACATGTCAAAACCCCAAGCCACTTTAAGTTCTTCATTCAAAAGGTACACACCTGCTCTGCCTCCAAAGGATGCCTGAATGATGGCCACCCTGGAGAAGAGGACCACTTCCTGTCTCAAGGGCACATCCTGTCAGCCACTTCCGCTCCAGGGCAGGAGCCCTCTGGACATGCAGCGTATAGAAGCACCTTGATTTGCTAAAGAAGGCTATTGCCTCTGAATTGGCAGCAGTCTCACACCATGGGTTTGGGTAGACCCTGGGAGTTGGTGATGGACAGGGAGGCCTAGCGTGCTGCAGGTCACGGGGTCGCAAAGAGTTGGACACGACTGAGCTACTGAACTGAACGCACACCTGGACGTGCATCCGAGTCACCTGGGAGCTCCATGAGTCACCAGGTTTCCAGGGTCCCAGCCACGCCTGCCAGGCCCACATCTCTATAATGTGGCAACTGATCAGGCCTCAGCAGTCTATTAAGCTCCTGATAGTTCAATGCAGCCAGGCTACTGACTGGCTTCGGGACCAAAAACAGTCAAAGGGGCTTGGGGGTGGTCTCTGTTCCTCCTGGGAAGTATCTAATTGTCACCCCTGTTTCTTGTTCTCAGCCGGAGCTCAAAGGGTCCTGACACACAGCTAAGCCCCTGCACCTGCTCACCACCAACAAGGAGACACAATGTCCAACAGCTGGAAGGCACTGGTGGCTGTGGCTGAAACGGAGCTGAAGAGTTTGATGCAGAATGTGAACCACTCTAATCATCTAGGGACCGGCAGTTTGAACCCAGTGACTTTCAGTCCCTCTCCAGTCTAAAATGACATAATGATGCTAAGATGTAACATTACTGCATAACAATACAATGTTACACAAATATAACCAGCCACCAACAACTCAGGACACTGACGGTGAGTATGTGTCTTATGGGACTGAATCAGAAAAGTCTTGGAGTTGAGGGGTGGGAATCACAAATGTAAAACCAGTTCAGAGCCATGCCAATTTCAATAGAGGAATTGGAAAAGACCCTGATGCTGGGAAAGATTGAAGGTGGGAGGAGAAGGGGATGACAGAGGATGAGATGGTTGGGTGGCATCACTGACTTGATGGACATGAGTTTGGGCAACTCTGGGAGATGGTGATGGACAGGGAGGCCTGGTGTGCTACAGTCCATGGGGTCGCAGAATCGGACATGACTGAGCGATTGAACTGAACTAAATGGTCATGAATCTGGTGTGTTAGAGGGGTACTAGTTGGAAAAAAATGAAATCACTAGAGGAAATCGGCGTGGTGGCAACTGCCTTCCCAGAGCCCAGTGTCCACCTCTTGCTGTGACTCATTTTGCCCCTCTGTTCATGGGCCGAGCACACTGGATGGTGGCTTTACGTGATGCCCAGCTGCTAAGCGAGTGAACGCTGCACCAGAGGCGAGTTAGAAAAGGAAGGTCCACGCTACCTTTGTAGGTTGGACGCTGCTTCTTCTTGGCGAGTGTCGGTGACCTGGCAGGAGGTGCCGCGGAGGTGGAGCCGGGGGCATCGGAGACCTCGTCTCCCCCTGGATCACTGTCTGAGACCACAGGCTGACTCAGCTCATCCGCCAGATAGTCTTCGTCATCTTCGAGAATATCCCCTTGGGGAAGGAAATGTCACAGCAAACAATTAGGGGAAAAGTGCCAAATCATTCATCGATGGGTCTGCTTCAACACCGAGGCCTGTGGCTCGTGTTAGGACCCCCGAAGTCCCCGAGGCACAGCAGCCCCAGGCACCCATGTGGCAGCAAGGCTGGGACCCCAATTCCATGGGAGCCTGAGACACAGGACCAAGCCCACAGCCCTGACATCCACAAATCACTGTCTTCAGTGAACCTCCAGACGCCTCCAGTCTCAGCACTGCAGGTAGCACCCGTCCACATGAATGCCCCAACTCTGGCCTAGAGAGTGAGCCTGCACTTCCAGGGGTCTCTGGAACCTTCCCCAGGCAGGGTCTCAGAGGGGCTCTTGAGGCTCTCGTGCTGGGGGAAGGTCTCGTCTGCCCGTCTCACCACACCGAGTGGGAAGTCCTGGCAGGGTGACTCACCTTCCGACTCATAGTCCAGACTCGTGAAGTCGAAGTTCTCCTCCAGCAGACAGGAGTTGGCCGTGGGGGACATGGAGGCCACGCTGTCCCGCTTTCGGATGATCTCCTCTTGCAAACCTTTCAGCCAGTCCTTGGTCTTCGGTCTGATCTTCACGGCTCGACCCTTCACCTGAGNGCCTGCTTAGAGGCGGGTGCATGGCCACATTCTGGGTCAGGGCACCAGGGCTTACTCGCGTCCTCGTGAGCAGAGAGAGGGTGGGCAGTGATCCAGGAGAGAAGATGCCGAGAGATGCTGTTGGGGGTTGGGGGGAGAAGGAGCTCAAAATGTCCCCAGCTCGTTTGTGGCCTCAGTTCTCCAACCTATAAGGTTTCAAACTGAAAGCAGCTTCAACCAAAAGCACAGCCACCAGAGGGCGAAGAGCAGCTTTAGGAAGGGATGCTTTGATTTGCTCGCAAGACACAAAGCAATCTCTGATACCAAACTCGCCAAGGATTTAGGACGAAGAGGAGCCGGAGGAGGGAAGAAAGCGCTGTGAAAACCCAACAGCAGGATTTTAGAGCCATTCGATTAGCAGGTAGGAAGGGCGTGGTTATTCCCAGCAGGCATCGTGGTGAGTGGAAAGCAAGCGGAGTCTTACTTGGAGGGGGGGGTCTCTGCGGTGGGTGAGGTGGCCGAGGCCGACTGGGGACCGACAGAGACCTGCTTGGAGAGCGGTGGCGTAAGTCCCCAACTGCTTCCAGCTCCTGCTTTAACTCCACCAGCTCAGCATCATCTGGAGGACACGGCGGGACGTGAGTCAGGGCAGTCAGACTCGGGTCTGCAGGGACCCCTCCCGCAGGACAGCTTGAAGGGTCCCTTTCTGCTGGCGTGGGGGCAGGGAGAGGGCACCAATGCCTGCTTGGAACACTTGGTGAGCCGTGGACAAGGTGTGATGTCCATACACAAGAGACACCAAAGAACTCCAAAGTGTAGGCGTGCTTCCTTCCCAAATAATCCGCAAGATTTCCACACAGAATGACAGCTGAAAACCAGAGCCCCTCCGTTTCTCTTTTCATGTTTTTAGGTTGAGCTGTGGAGTATGTGGGATCTCAGTTCCTTGACCAGGGATCGAACCTGTGTCCTCTGCACTGGGAGCCCAGGGTCTCAACCACTGGACTACCAGGGAAGACCCTAGAGCCCCTCGTTCTTCATTCCCCACTCTCAAACAGGGCAGTGGCAGTTTTGGCGTTGAGAACATTTCCACTTCTCTGCCGGCCGGGCAGCCTGCAGTCCAGTGGCAAGGTCCAGCATGGAAGGTCCCTGCTCACTCAGGCCCCAAATCCCACAGCCCATGCCAGCAACTGCCTGAGCGTTCACCATCCTGACTCACCGGAGGCATGGGGAGGGGACTGCTTCTGTTTTATTACGCGTACTTTATTACATTTGGGGCTTCCCTTGTGGCTCAGATGGTAAAGAATCTGCCTAAAGGCAGGAGACCTGGGTTTGATCCTTGGTTTGGGAAGATCCCCTGGAGAAGGGAAAAGCTACCCACTCCAGTATCCTGGCCTGGAGAATTCCATGGACTGTTCCCATGGGGTCGCAAAGAGTCAGACACGACTGAGCGACTTTTTTCACTTATTACATTTAAATTCAGGACAGTTTTAGGTCTTCTCTTCCACACCACAGCACACCTCGATTCGTTTCATCATGGCCCATCCTCCCACCCCGCACATCTAAAAGCAAGGTGCATCTCTTGAGCTTTGCTGGGGGAGGCAGGGTGTCTCCTTCTAAAGGGAGTGCCTGAGGGCCCTTTTCCAACCCCTGGAAAAGACCCTGATGCTGGGAAAGATCCAAGAAGGCAGGAGAAGGGGATGACAGAGGATGAGAAGGTTGGATGGCATCACTGACTCAAGGCACATGAGTTTGAGTAATCTCCAGGAGAGAGTGAAGGACAGAGAAACTTGGTGTGCTGCAGTCCATGGGGTCTCAGAGTCAGGCATGACTGAACAACGGGACTGAGGGCCTTAAAGCACCAAGGAGATGTTCCCTCAAGGTCCACCAGGGGGCGAGTCTGCCAACATGTCAAAACCCCAAGCCACTTTAAGTTCTTCATTCAAAAGGTACACACCTGCTCTGCCTCCAAAGGATGCCTGAATGATGGCCACCCTGGAGAAGAGGACCACTTCCTGTCTCAAGGGCACATCCTGTCAGCCACTTCCGCTCCAGGGCAGGAGCCCTCTGGACATGCAGCGTATAGAAGCACCTTGATTTGCTAAAGAAGGCTATTGCCTCTGAATTGGCAGCAGTCTCACACCATGGGTTTGGGTAGACCCTGGGAGTTGGTGATGGACAGGGAGGCCTAGCGTGCTGCAGGTCACGGGGTCGCAAAGAGTTGGACACGACTGAGCTACTGAACTGAACGCACACCTGGACGTGCATCCGAGTCACCTGGGAGCTCCATGAGTCACCAGGTTTCCAGGGTCCCAGCCACGCCTGCCAGGCCCACATCTCTATAATGTGGCAACTGATCAGGCCTCAGCAGTCTATTAAGCTCCTGATAGTTCAATGCAGCCAGGCTACTGACTGGCTTCGGGACCAAAAACAGTCAAAGGGGCTTGGGGGTGGTCTCTGTTCCTCCTGGGAAGTATCTAATTGTCACCCCTGTTTCTTGTTCTCAGCCGCAGCTCAAAGGGTCCTGACACACAGCTAAGCCCCTGCACCTGCTCACCACCAACAAGGAGACACAATGTCCAACAGCTGGAAGGCACTGGTGGCTGTGGCTGAAACGGAGCTGAAGAGTTTGATGCAGAATGTGAACCACTCTAATCATCTAGGGACCGGCAGTTTGAACCCAGTGACTTTCAGTCCCTCTCCAGTCTAAAATGACATAATGATGCTAAGATGTAACATTACTGCATAACAATACAATGTTACACAAATATAACCAGCCACCAACAACTCAGGACACTGACGGTGAGTATGTGTCTTATGGGACTGAATCAGAAAAGTCTTGGAGTTGAGGGGTGGGAATCACAAATGTAAAACCAGTTCAGAGCCATGCCAATTTCAATAGAGGAATTGGAAAAGACCCTGATGCTGGGAAAGATTGAAGGTGGGAGGAGAAGGGGATGACAGAGGATGAGATGGTTGGGTGGCATCACTGACTTGATGGACATGAGTTTGGGCAACTCTGGGAGATGGTGATGGACAGGGAGGCCTGGTGTGCTACAGTCCATGGGGTCGCAGAATCGGACATGACTGAGCGATTGAACTGAACTAAATGGTCATGAATCTGGTGTGTTAGAGGGGTACTAGTTGGAAAAAAATGAAATCACTAGAGGAAATCGGCGTGGTGGCAACTGCCTTCCCAGAGCCCAGTGTCCACCTCTTGCTGTGACTCATTTTGCCCCTCTGTTCATGGGCCGAGCACACTGGATGGTGGCTTTACGTGATGCCCAGCTGCTAAGCGAGTGAACGCTGCACCAGAGGCGAGTTAGAAAAGGAAGGTCCACGCTACCTTTGTAGGTTGGACGCTGCTTCTTCTTGGCGAGTGTCGGTGACCTGGCAGGAGGTGCCGCGGAGGTGGAGCCGGGGGCATCGGAGACCTCGTCTCCCCCTGGATCACTGTCTGAGACCACAGGCTGACTCAGCTCATCCGCCAGATAGTCTTCGTCATCTTCGAGAATATCCCCTTGGGGAAGGAAATGTCACAGCAAACAATTAGGGGAAAAGTGCCAAATCATTCATCGATGGGTCTGCTTCAACACCGAGGCCTGTGGCTCGTGTTAGGACCCCCGAAGTCCCCGAGGCACAGCAGCCCCAGGCACCCATGTGGCAGCAAGGCTGGGACCCCAATTCCATGGGAGCCTGAGACACAGGACCAAGCCCACAGCCCTGACATCCACAAATCACTGTCTTCAGTGAACCTCCAGACGCCTCCAGTCTCAGCACTGCAGGTAGCACCCGTCCACATGAATGCCCCAACTCTGGCCTAGAGAGTGAGCCTGCACTTCCAGGGGTCTCTGGAACCTTCCCCAGGCAGGGTCTCAGAGGGGCTCTTGAGGCTCTCGTGCTGGGGGAAGGTCTCGTCTGCCCGTCTCACCACACCGAGTGGGAAGTCCTGGCAGGGTGACTCACCTTCCGACTCATAGTCCAGACTCGTGAAGTCGAAGTTCTCCTCCAGCAGACAGGAGTTGGCCGTGGGGGACATGGAGGCCACGCTGTCCCGCTTTCGGATGATCTCCTCTTGCAAACCTTTCAGCCAGTCCTTGGTCTTCGGTCTGATCTTCACGGCTCGACCCTTCACCTGAGGACAGAGCGGCCTCACGAGAATGATCGCTGACCTCAGACCCTCTGACCCCAATGTGCTTCTCACTCGAAGGCATGTACCAGGAGCCAGCCCACCTTCACTTTTTGCCCAGAGGGTCTAAACCTCGGGCAGGCCTGGCACAGCTCACTTTTGGTCTGAACAGAAGTCGAACTGTCATCCCAAGCTTTTCATTCGGTGTGAATTTAAAACCAGCACATTATCCATCATAGTGGGAACCACCTATGAGGGGCATGTCCCAAACCATGGAGAGAGAAAAAAGAAAGTCGCTCAGTCGTGTCCGACTCTTCGCGACCCCATGGACTATATAGTCCATGGAGTTCTCGAGGCCAGAATACTGGAGTGGGTAGCCTTTCCCTTCTCCAGGGGAATCTTCCCAACCCAGGGATTGAACCCAAGTCTCCCACACTGCAGGCGGATTCTTTACCAGCTGAGCCACAAGGGAAGCCCATGGAGAGAGCATGACCCCAATATTCTTGTCGGGGGTGGGGGAGTGAGCGCAGGGAGCCCCAGTCACGCAGGGGGCACGGTGCTCCAAAACTTGCTGTTTCTCCCCAGTCCTGCAAGGAGCTGGGGCTGGAAGGTAGATACCAGAAGCAGATGTGGTAATGAGGGGACCTCTCTGGTGGTCTGGTGGTCTGGTGGTTAAGACTCTAGGCTTCCAGTGCAGGGGACAGGGGTTTGATCCCTGATCAGAGAACTAAGATCCTGCATGTCTTGCGACATGGCCAAAAAATAAATTAAAAATTTTTTTTATTAAAAAAAAAAAGATGTGGGGCTTTCCTGGTGGCTCAGTGGTAAAGAATCCACCTGCCAACGCATGGTGCACAGGTCCGATCTCTAGTCTCAATCCCACCTGGCACACAGCAAACTAAGCTCATGCGTCACAACCCCTGCCTGTGCTCCAGAGGCTGGGAGCCATAGTGAGTGCATCTCGTGTGCCCCAACGCCCGTGCCCGACAGCTAGAGAAGCCCACACACCTCAACTAGGGAGCAGAATCTTGCACGCTACAGCCAGGGAAAAGCCCGGGCAGCAACTGAGACCCAGCACAGCCAAACAGTTAAAAAAATAATGAAATGTGTTTTTAAAGATGTGGTAAAGCGAGACCCAGCCCCTGCCCTCCTGTGGGTGTCTACGTTTGCAGAAACCGGCCACGTACAAGCACAAGGAGCCGGAGGGGACAAGCATGCCCCACGGGTGACCAAGCATGCCTCACCTTCATTCCGTCCACATCTAGGACACTGAGCGCTGAGTGACTGTCGGCAAAAGTCACGAGCATCTGCCCTTGGTTGATCCTGAAAGAGAGGAGATTTGCCAGGTCAGCTCCGGGGACATGCTCTCCAGCGATGAGCACCCAGCTCCACCCGGGCGAGTCACCACCTGACAAGCACGATTGTGCCGTAATTCCCCAGAGTCTGCATGAGTTCCAGGCGCACGTCCTCAGGAAACTCATCCTTCTCTTCTGAGCTTGGCGACTGCAGGCTGACGACGACCGTGGCATCCGGGGGGCCCTGGAAAGAGGACACTTCCTGGAACACCCTGTCCCGAGCCCCCACATCGACTTCTTGCACTTCCACCTCCACGATGGCCAGCACAGGTCTGTGTTAGACACGGAAGGAAGAGAGGGCACCGTCAGCCCAGGGCAAGGCCGTCCCCCAGCCCGACCGCCATCCCGACTCTGCTGTCAACAGGAAGCATTGACAGCGCAGCCGAAGCGCGCGGCACCCCCTCGGGCCTGGAACTGAGCTCTCCGGTCCCGGGGTTTCTGTCCATCTTTCCCTAACCTTGGCGTTATCTTGGCTTTTCTATCTAAGGATGATCCAAGAGAAAATCCATACCAGCATGCAATCTTTGCATGTAATCCCAGGACTGCTGGAGAAGAAAATGGCAACCCACCCCAGCATTCTTGCCTGGAGAATGAATCCCACGGACAGAGGAGCCTGGTGGGCTACAGTCCATAGGGTCGCAAACAGTCAGACACAATGGAGCAACTACCACACCCAGGACCGCTGAGGATGTGGAAAAGCGGGGATTTCTCCCCGGGCTGGGGGGTTCAAGCATTTTGCAGGGCACGCTATTTGGAGTAGGTTAAAGGTTAGGTTAAAACCTAACACTATTAGGTTTGCGTTAAGAACCTCCCAAGTGATCATCTTTTGACCAACAAATTCAGTTCTAGAATTCTGTTCTGAGGAAATGACCAGAGTCAGACAAAGATTTATACACAAGGTTGATCTCTGCAGCACTGTTGATGGGAGGGACAAAGGAATAAGACCTAGCTGTCCCAGGAGAGGGAAGGAGTTACAACGAAGCCACACAAGCATATGCTATGTGTTCACTAAGTACAACGTTGTAGAAATCTACCTGACATTCACTGAAAACAGATCAGCAGGAAACAAGGCAAACCTTGTAATTTTTACATAGGGATGAGTTTACTCTACAAAAAATTTATAAAATCCTCTATTAGGCAGATGACATCATCTTATTGAAGACATCTACCATATTAAGTGGATAAGCGAAACTCTAATATCCTGGGATAAACCATAATGGAAAAGGACATAAGAAAGAATGTATATGTATGTATAACTGAGTCACTTTGCTGTGTAGCAGAAATACAACATAAATCAACTATACGTCAATTAAAAAAAACCCAAATCCTGAATCTAATATTATAAACTCTATGGTATTTTTAATAATAAAATATTAGGAAAATATTCATCAGTAGGTGAGTGGGTAAATTTAATGCGTATATTTAGTGGAATACGGGACAGTGGTTGCAAATGAGACTCAGATCTCTAACAGCGACATCACTATCTCAAAAATATTTAAGTAACAAAAAGGCAAGTTGCACAACGACATAATTTATCAAAACTTAAATGACACAAAACGCCACAGAGGCTACATCTTGGCAATTTTCATAAATGAAGTCACTTTTGATGCGGAGTGATGACAAAAGGCTAACACTGATTAATTCTTGGCGGCAAACACACAGCTACTTGTCACACGTTCTTTACCACATCACACATGCACACACACGCATTCGGATGGGCAGGTCTGTGCTCTGCAAGGGAGCACCCGACCCCGCCTTCCCCAGCCGCGGACATGCCGACGACGACGGCGGCCAGGACCTTACCTGTGGTCAGACGCTTGCAGCTCTGCCCGGCCATAATACTTGAGGGCACCGGGAGACCAGGTGTGTCTGAGTTGGGTGCCAGCGTCCAGATCGCTGTCTAGAAGGTTGAGTTCTCCAGCTGCTCATGGAGATTCCAATCAAGAGATGCACACAGAGACATACAAGACACAATTGTATCAACATGAACAATCGCGGATTACAGAGCAGGGGTCCGTGTCATGGACCACCTCCTATCTCAGTGGCTCTAACCCCTTGGACTTGAAACTGTGTCAAGGCGGCTTTGGGGCCTGGGGTAAAAACTCCTCCCCCAGGACTTCCCTAGCAGTCCCGGGGTTAAGACTCCGCGCTTCCAATGCAGTGGGTGTGGGGTCGATTCCTGGCTGGAAACCAAGATCTCATGTGCCTCAAGGTGCGGCCAAAAAAAACAAAAAGCACTCGTCCCAAGCGGGCAGAGTGGGTGAGAACACAGCAGTCACGGCTGCAGGCATTCTGCCTTGGGCACACGGCAAACGCCCGCAGCTCTTCGTACAGTAGGAGAGGCAGAGACTAAGGACACGAAGCTTCTTCACAGATGTCCACAAGCTGATCCGGACAAAAACGCATCTTCTCAATCTGCAGGTGAGATTTCTGGGCTTTGCAATCTCAGCATCCGTCTCACCGGACAGTTTGTTTATGGATCCGTTTATAGGTGTTCGAATTTTTTAATAAACTGCACTTCTTGCTGGGCCTCAATAACCGTTCAAAACTCAATCAATGACTAACGGATGAAGTTTATCTTTCCTGTGTCTTGCTCACGTGTGATCTAGCGTTGGGGCTTTCAGCAGGCAAGAGCCGGGCTGAACAAAATGGGCTGGAGAAAGGGCACGAGTGTGAGAGGCAGACGTGCCGGAGAGGAGGACCCAGGGCCTCGCCCCTGGTCCCCACTGTGAACCAAAGGCAGCGGGGTGGGATGATGTGGGCAGAGACCCACGAGGCACAAATGTAGAGACCCAGGAGCCCGCACACTCCCAGGCTGCAGTCTCTAGAAAGAGGCCAGAGGGGGGCTCCCCCAAAGCACCACTCCCAAAGCTTAGGGGTAACATCTGGGATGAGTTTCATGTAGTTCCGGGTTAACAGGAGCCTTGCTCTTTAAAGAGTGGAGAGCACTAGCCTAGAGAAACGTGATTTCCCCTGTGGCACACGGGTCACCCACCTGTTCTGTCGGAAGGGTGCCTCTTTCTCCACCACAGGACCCTGTCCGTCCAGGCGGGGGTGCGGCACTTGTCACTGGTATCGTAGGCAGCGGAGCCCACGTCGTACTTGTAGGTGGGTCCAAAGTCAATGGTGCCCTCGTGAAAGTCTTTAAAAATCTATCGGGGGGGAGAAGTCACAGGACCATCTCAGTTCTTCTAGATCATGTCCATTACACACGCCAGAGGGCATGTCCCAGAACAGTCCTTTTTGTCCCCGATAGGGACAGAATCTACATCACAGTGGCAGGCATGTCGAAAACGGGACGTCTGAGTGCCTTTTAATTCGCAAAAATAGTGATGATCATCTCTTTGTTCTGCCGACGGACACACCACTGGGCCTCCCACCCCCCTCAGCACCGGATCTGTCACATGGGAGACAGGGACAGACACAGGCAAGGAGGCCGCTGCCACGCGAGAGGACTGTCCAGCCCAGCCCCGGCAAGGCCTTGATCCGTATCTGTTAACTAAACCACCTGGCTGTCAACTGCAAATCGGCGCTCGCCAAGGACGTTTCCCATCAGCATCTGCAGACTGAGCTCTGTGCTGCTGCAGCTGCTGACCTTCAACACCCCCTGAGGGAGTTCGGGGAGAAGACTCTTGAGAGTCCCTTGGACAGCAAGGAGATCCAACCAGTCCATCCTAAAGGAAATCCGCCCTGAATATTCACTGAAAGGACTGATGCTGAAGCTAAAATTCCAATACTGTGGCCACCTGATGTGAAGAACTGACTCACTGGAAAAGACCCTGATGCTGGGAAAGATTGAGGGCAGGAGGAGAAGGGGATGAGATGGTTGGATGGCATCACCAACTCAATGGACATGAGTTTGAGCAAGCTCTGGGAGTTGGTGATGGACAGGGAGGCCCGGCATGCTGTAGTCCATGGGGTCACAAAGAGCTGGACATGACTGACCAACTGAACTGAACTGAGGGACTTCAGGGTGGAGAGTGAGGCACTTGGTGCTCCAGGGAATCCAGTGGGACAGATCTTTGATAGATATTTTTAGGAACTGATTTCCTGATCCCAATCCTTGTAGCCCTTCATATAGAGAAAATCACTAAATCCCTTCACGACTAGCAGAAAACCTTTCGTAAAGTGAGTGCTTGATTGCATTGAACTCCTCCTTCACCAAAACCCTATATATTGAAGTTTCCCCACTGCCTCTTTGAAGCAGTCTCTCAGAGCTCTCTGAGGTGCTGTCTCCCAGGCTGCAGTCCTCATTTTGCCCCAAATAAAGCTTAATTCACAACTCTCATGTTGCCCATCTCTTTAGTCAACACAGGTAAGGAGTGGCTCAGAACAGAAGCCCATTTCCCCTCTGTCTTCACTTAACCCTGGTCCAGCTCTGATGCTGTGGGCAGACCGGGAACAGACGCTCACTCGGTGTTCGAGTGGAAGGGTGTGGAGGACACTGGCAGGAGGAAGGAAGAAGGATCCTTAACAGAAAGGCCTGTAAAGGTCCCTTGGCCCACTGGCCATCCCCAGCGACCCACGTCCCCAAAGGGGACAACAGAAAACCCGTAGGAATGACCAGATCTCACTGCAGGTCTTTCCCTCCCTGCCTGCGCCATCTAACCCGCTGCGGTTTCACCCAGTGAACGGAACTAGCCGCACTTCCCTCCCCCTCAGACCATCCTGCTAGGAAGTCAACAGACGCAGAGATGTGGAGGCCCACCAGTGTGACCTTGAACTGAAGACAGATCCTATAGCTGAATCTTCCCTGTTACGTCGTGACCTGAGGAGGCACTAAAAACCTGCATGGGGTCGCACAAGGGAAGTCTGAGCTGAACTCTGACCGTCTCCGGCTGTACCATGGCTCTGTTTACTGACTCTGTGATCTTGGACATGTTATGTGACCTTGGCCCCAGTCTTCCTATCTATAAAATGGGTACAATGCTTCATCTGTAGGATGGTCTTATGTGTACAAATCGGTGTGTGGAGTATATTAGATGGTGTATTAAATGAATTTGTTAGCATGCTCACTACCAAGAAACAGCTATCACTGAAATGAATTGCTTTGAGCAGAGTCTAGCATGTCACTAGCTGGTTTAGTGCGCCTGACATATAGCCGTTCCTATGAGCCTCAGCCCAAGTACAGGGCGCTTGGACTGTGTACATCAGACCCGCCATCCTCACCAGCTGTGTGCACAGAGGCTGATGTGGGGCTGTTTGAATCAGCTTGGATTCAGACTTACTCCCTGGGAAGCCCTGGACCAGGGTTCAGCTTGTCTGGAGGAGGAAGGGACGGCTTGCTGCCCCTCCCACCACAGAGCTGGGGCACAGAGGCTCCTATCACTCTGAGCTCCTCCGGTGGCTTGCTTGTAGCCAGTGTCCTTTCATACAGCGACAGCCCCTCCGGCCACGAGAAAACGCAGACCTTGACTGTGGCCAGGAAAGCAGAACAGGACACGAGTGTGGACGGATGCTCATGTGTCTTTAGCTTCTTCTGCCGGCACATTTTCTACCATATCAGAATCAGTTACATCCACACATGAAGCTTAATGCAAACACGAGCGTATACATTCAGTAGACGCGGTTCCACACTGGGGGCTCCCAGGTGGCACTAGTAGTAAAGAACCGGTCTGCCAATGCAGGATACAGAAGAGACATGGGTTCAATCCCTGGGTCAGAAGATCCCCTGGAGAAGCGAATGGCAACCCACTCCAGTATTCCTGCCTGGAGAATCCCATGGACAGAGGAGTCTGGAGGGCTACAGTTGATGGGGTCGCAAAGAGTCGGAGAGGACTAAAGCAACATAGAATGCACGCACGCACACTCCACATTGGAGCAGGTGTTAAAAACTATTTCAAAAGCACAACTTACTTTTCCACTTGACTTCTGCAGCTGTAGCTGATCAAATTCCAGAAGCTTCTTCCAGTCTTGGCGTTTAACAAAATAGAAGACTTCTTCATATGTGAGATCGATGCGGTAGTTGAAATCACCACACCAAAACACATAATCGTGAGAGAAAATGTTTCTTCCCTAAGTCATAAAAAGAAAGAAATCCTGATGATTTATTTGATCCCTCTTGCAAGGAATGTGGGAGAGGGGGAAACAAACTCACTATACAGAAGGTAAGCAGATATGTTTTTCTTAAAACGCTATTTTTAAAACAAGAGTCTGCTAAAGCAACTCATTTTTCACTAATGCCATAAAACCCTGCTGATAGACTTGCACGTGGCTTACTTTTTACATTTTAAATAGTGTTTTTGGGTGGTCTGGGAAAAGCGCCAACCCTAATACAAGGTGCATGATGGCCAGTATTCGCTCTGCCCACCAGATCTTGGCCTCCAGGCCATACCCCTGTTTCATTATGTCTGTATCCTATCAACAGTGGCCTAAATATGCAGTGTTATAAGAATGAGGTTTAAGAAAATAAGTATAAATGCTCAGGACATGCAACTCTATAAAAGCTGGTGGATTTCATACATTTTTATCCTTGATCCTCCATCAATCCCCTTGATCAGTCCCTCTGCCTCCCACCTGCCCAGTCAGCTCTGTGTCCACATCCAGGGCAGCCCTGTCGATCTCAGACATCTTCCCCTTCCCCCACCCAGGAATCACAACAATAGCAGCACAGTATCTGCCGCCCACAATGCTGGGCTCTGTTCTGGGGTGTCCTGTCCTCACAGTGGCCCTGTGAAGCACACACTCTTGGTTCTCTAACAGATTGAAAGAAAAAAATAAAAGTTCAGAAACTTTGCTGAAGGTTACATCAGTAGGACNCACCCAGGAATCACAACAATAGCAGCACAGTATCTGCCGCCCACAATGCTGGGCTCTGTTCTGGGGTGTCCTGTCCTCACAGTGGCCCTGTGAAGCACACACTCTTGGTTCTCTAACAGATTGAAAGAAAAAAATAAAAGTTCAGAAACTTTGCTGAAGGTTACATCAGTAGGACATGATATAGACAAGATATGAACTCAGATCTGCCATGCCCCGAAACCTGTTTCTGCTCACTACACTGTGTGGTACTTCCACTCCCCTCAGCCCAGAACAATATTCTGGACAGAAGACTGAAATTATCACAGATCAATAAAAGAACCATGCGGAGCAGCCCCGCCTAAAAGAATGCTCCGTAGTGACAGAAAGGCTCTGAACCTCAGCTGTCCAAAGCCCAGCCACATGGGGCCACGCACATGAAATGCGGCCAGTGTGACTGAGGGCTTTTGGCTTTATTTTATCTATTTTACATTTAAATAGCTACTTGTGGCTAGTGGCTACTCTATTGAACAGAGCAGGTATAGAGTACGGGTACCCTCAGTATTTCTACCGAAAAAAAGCTCTATTATCAACTCTTTAATTATTGAAACTGTGTCCCGTGTTTNAAAAAGCATCAATAAAGCCTCCCTGGGAATGAGAACAGAATTCAGGGGGATGAAGCCAGTAAGAGATTAAGCAGATGATTCTGCTCCACGGAGCTGAAAACAACTGACGCCCAGCACAGAATTTCACAAACCTCAGCTGCTAAGACTTGCTTCTAGGATGAAGCCTCAGCAGATCAAGAACAAAAAATAACTTTCTTCTCCCATCCTGCCATTACTCATCTACTTTTATTGTTTCCTGTTTAGTTGCTAAGCCATGTCCAACTCTTTCACGACCCCATGGACCATAGCCTGCCAGGCTCCTCTGTCCGTGGGATTCTCCAGGCAAGAATAGTGGAGTGAACTGCTATTTCCTTCTGCAAGGGGATCTTCCCAATCCAGGGATCAAACCCATGTCTCCTGCATTGCAGGCACATTCTTTACCACTGAGCCACCTGGAAAGCCCATTCATCTATTTACTTTTGTCTTAAAAAGATTTTCAAATCCTATTGGTGTATCCAGCAGCTGCTCTTTGAATAACCACCACCCTTCCTGATCACAGCAAAAATTCCTGCTGCTTTTTAGCTGCAGTTACCCCAGGTAAGCCACGTTTTTCCAGAATGAGAAGAGAATCAAGAAAGAGAACAGCACGCAAACCAGAGGCCACGCTTGCAGACACAGCCCCAGGACGCTTTCTGTCCTCCTGGGAGAGTGAGGAGCCACGCTCATCAGAAACTGCCCCCAACGCCCCGAGTGGAAACACATTTGTGTGGGTGCTTCCACTCTGAGCCACTGGGGACCCCGGGCTGGCCTGGGCACTGACCTGCTCCGTCTCCACGAAGTTGGACACGTGGCCATCGTCGTTCACGCCGCGGGTGTGGAAGCGAGCGCCGGCACGCTCGCAGCTGATGCGGGAGATGAGGCAGGCCTTGGCCTGCTTGTGAGAGGCGTACACCGTGCGGATGGCCACCACCCCGCAGATGACCTTCAGCAGCCAGTCACAGCAGTTCACCTGGTGCTGCCTCAGGGGCACGTGGAGCAGCTGGTTCCTGCAAAACCGAGCCCATGGTGACTCGGGCCGCCTCACACCCTCCGGGAAACACTGCACCCATAGCAAGCAGGGGAGGCGCCTGGGGGCCGTATTCCTGCACTGCGCACTCCCGGTGAAGTCCACACTCGGGACACGCAGCAAGGATGTCCACGTGCTCTAGAGGCACCCCAAGCGGCAGGGGCCCCAGGATGCGGGCAGCAGGAAAGGGCTGCTTCCAGGGGTCAGCAGCCATGACGGGCATGCAGGTGCGGGTGTCAGCCAGTTGCTGGGCTTTCAGGGGACCACAGAGGCGCCTCTGTTTACACCAGTGCCTTCTGCATTTTTTGAACATAAACCCCTTCGGTAAAAATGTAATCATGTTTTATGATGAAAGAATAATGATAAATGACAAATGATAAAATAATTAAACACACGCATGCTTATTTAAATTAGATACAGATCCCACAAGGTGAGCATGATGAGAGCATGACAAAGCAAGAGGAATTAAATCAAAAGGATGAGAGGAACATAAAACTTAAAGTTCCACTACTTCCTCCTCAAACCTAGCGGATGGTTCTGGGTCTCTGGCGTCCATGGTGATCTTCATGGGATAATAGCCAGTGTTTAACAAGGGTACTGAGCTTTATTCTAAGTGCTTTGGGACGGATCGACTCATTTCATCCTTGTATCAGCCTATGTATAGGCATTATCATTCACCCCATTTTATAGATGAAGAAACTGAGGCACAGAAGAGAAACGCTTGCCCAAGCTCACAGAGCCAGGGAAGTGTCAGCGTGGCATGGAAACTGTGCTCTTCAGCCCAAGCCTCTCCTGCCCAAGGCCCTACCTATAGAGCCGCACCTGCTCACAGTCACACCAGCTCTCATGTCTCACTCGCATCCCTGACACCCACGGGAGCTTACTGAGCAGGTGATGGCTGAGAAGTGGGGCTTGGGGGTACAAACCTCAGGCTGCTTCCAGACTCTACACGCTTCACCCAGGGGACCTGAGCTGTGCAGTTCTGAGGTCCTTAACATGCTCCCCTGGGAGACAGGGGCCCCCACAGTGTAGCGGGCTGATCTAGATCACGGTGCGCTATGCATTTAAAACAGCAGCACCATTCCTGCTCCGAGCCCTCATCAAAGACGCAGCGCCCTCGTTTCTGGAGCAGTGTGCTGGGAGCTCTGACATCCCAGGCGGCTTCTCCAAGCGGCAAGAGCAGCCGCTCCCCACTCTCAGGCAGCCTCCTCCCTGACATGGCCACATGGGCACTAAGGGACACACTGCCCCCCCGAAGCAGGGCCACATCTGAGCTCTCACTCCAGGGCGCTGGGCTGCCTGAAGAACGATGAGCACAAAGCGTCAACTTTACAAAAACACCTTCCCCTCTTCTGAATCCCTCTCTGAAATTCAGCTGATAAACCAACTTTATTGTTGTTCAGCGGCTCTGTCGTGTCTGACTCCTTGAGACCCCAGGGACTGCAGCACACCAGGCTTCCCAGTCCATCACCATCTCCCCGGGCTTGCTCAAACTCATGTCCATCAAGTCAGTGATGCCATCCAACCATCTCATCCTCTGTCATCCTCTTCTCCTCCTGCCTTCAATCTTTCGCAGAATCGGTCTTTTCCAATGAGTCAGCCCTTTGCATCAGGTGGCCAGAGTACTGGAGCTTCAGCTTCAGCATCAATCCTTCCAATGAATATTCAGGGTTGATTTCTTTTAGGATTGACTGGTTGGATCTCCTTGCTGTCCAAGGGACTCTCAAGAGTCTTCTCCAGCATCATAGTTTGAAAGCATCAATTCTTTGGTGCTCAGCCTTCTTTATGGTCCAACTGTCACATCTGCACTAAATCAACTTTAGTAACCCATGTATTAAATCTGCATCAAGGGAAGGTCTCCAGAATGTTCCAGGGTCTCCCAGGCATACAGTGATGGCTGCCATCAGTCAGCAGGGGTCAAAGCAACCTTCTGCTAAACAGACAACTCTAAACAATCCCTGTTGTAGTCACAATGGCCTGACCCCTGTAGGAGGACGGCTCATAACCTCGAAGGAAGAGACCCAAAGCTATAAAGGAGAAGAGCTTGCATCTCCTTCCAGGACTGGATTGTACCGGGAAGCAGTTATCTGCGGGGAACAGTAACCACCCAGAAAAACCCCTTCACCCACCAAACCCTCACTCTCACGCACCAGCCACGTCCATTGCTGACCCCATCTGACTCCAGATGTGGGCTCAGACCTTGAACCCAGCACCCCTAATGGTGGGCTCAGGCAATCAAGCCCGTGATCACACAGCCGGGCCTGACTCAGTTGTGGTCATCTCCATGGTGGATGCCCTGAGCCCAAACACCACGCACCCTCCAGATCTGGCTTCTCCTGGCCAACTGGAGACAGTCCAGAGTCCACCTGGGGCCTCCCCCTTCCCAAGTCCCTCTCAGTCTTCACTCGGTGATTCCCCACTTTGTCTTTCTCTTCCCTGTGTACCTCAAATCTCCAACCACAGAGCTGGCACAAGGCAGCCTGGGAAGAGTAGGGACAAAGGGTGACGCAGATTCCCCAGGCATTCAAGGCTTATTACAGCTTCTAAGACCTCTAGCCTTGGCTCATCAGGCAGTCCCACCTAAAAATGGCCCGATGGCCTAACAAAGACCCTTTCATAATCTGCAGCCCCTGCAGCCCTGAGCTTGGCTCCCTTCAGGAGCACAGACATCCACAAAACGGAGCTAGTGATTCAGACACACAGTCCGGCGCACCGTCCGCCAGACCTGATATCTGGAGTGTGGTCCTTGAACCAGCGGCCCTGGTGCCACTGTTGGCTACTTGCTGGAAATGCAGAGTCTCGGGCCCCAGCCCAGTCTTGCTCAGTCAGAATCTGCATTTTTAACAAGATTCACGTCCTTGACGTCTGAGCATGCTGCCACCCCCCCAAACCCCACATAACCAGAGAACCTAAGGGAATCTGGGGGACAGGGAGCACGGGATGCAAGGACACTGTGAACCCCTCTTTCTCCAAGTGTAAGTCAGGAGCTCACCTGTGGGGTCCCAAGTGCCAAGGAAAGTACACTTAACAGGTGATGAAAACTGTGACCTCCTCTGGGCAAAGGGAGGAAGGAACAAACAGAGGGCACAAAGATGCCTCATCGGCCCTGACTCAGGGCTGGAAAGGCTCCAAAGGCAGCACTGGAACCAAGAAGAGCCCAACTGTGAGATGTCTCCAAACAGTTCCTACAGTGGGACTTTCATCACTTCTGCTTCTGACTCGAATCTCCCGGTAAATCTGAAGGGAGCAGCTCCACTGTATGCAAATCACCACGCCCCACCCCAGGTCTTCCACAGGACCTGTCAAAGGTCATGACCCCCAGGGCCCACAAAGGGTGACAAGTGACACATTTAGGGGTCATCCACGCCCCGCTGGTCTCCGAAGGGGCCCATTACTGCCTATCGCCTTGGCAGGATGACTCGGCTCTGCTGTTCAAACCGACAGGTTTGGTTGTGGGATTAACAGCCTGGGACCTGGAGCCAGGATGCCTGGGTTCAAATTCCCTGCCTCATTCAAGCCTCAGTCTCCTCACCTGTAAAATGGAATAACAGACCCTACCTCATTGTTTCCTTTGAGGAGTATGTGAGTTATGACCCACAGAGAACTTAAAAGAGTACTTGTTTACAAATGTCTGTACGCTGGAGGATCACCACGAGAACTGAGGGGACCAGGGAGGCGCTGAGCACAGGCCCAGGTGCTCAGGGAGCACCGGCAGATGCCGGCACTTGTGCTCCCTAGTTACGGAGCAGATTTTCCCTCCGGAGTCTACATAAGACCACACTGAACACCCTCCCTGATGCCAGCGGGGGCGAGTTTTCCTCTCATTGTGCAGAGAGCGTGGGCACCAATCACAGCTCCCGCAGGTCACCCACGTGCCCAGAGATGATGCTAAGAGACAGAAGATGCAGGTGATCATCAGAGCCCACCCTCCGCGAGAGCCGGGGCAGAGGACCAGGGCCTCACCAGAAGAAGGAGTTCCCCCACTCGGAGCTGTCGTCGCCCTGCTTCTGTGCCCGGACGGTGAGGTCGAAGCAAGACCCATCATTGGGCCAAGAGAAGTAGAAGACCCCCGAGTTGAGGATCTTCCGCAAGGCCGCGAGGCGGTCCTCCTCCTTAGCCTCTTCCTGGAGAGGGTAAAAGTCGGTGGCGGTGATTTTGTAGATCTCGGCCTCTGGGATTCTGCCCACGGATGTGCAGCCTGTCACCAGAACCAGGAAGCTCAGGGAGGTGCCACCTGGAAGGCAAGTGAGACACAGGGACTGAGGATCGCAGGCGGTGACACGGGCGACGGACAGCTGCAACCACAAGACGGACTTCTTGTTCTCTCCCTCACCTCCCCGCACCCCGCCTTCAGCTGAGGGATCTGACTGCCACCTGAGCCCAAAGCCTGGAGCTGTGGTTCCAGAGGCCGATCCGGCCCACCAGCAAGAGAGCCACCTGGAGCCTGTTAGAAATTGGAACTCTCAGCCCCACTCCCCCAGGCCTCGGGGGCGGGGGCCGCACCCCACTCTTAACAAGCCTAGAGGATCCAGGTGGGTCCTCCTCCCACCCTAAGCCTGAGATGCTGCCTGCAGCCTGCCCAGCCCACACCCCAAGCCTCTCAAATCTACCCTCCCCACAAACCCCCAGGGCCCCCAGGGCTCAGTCCTCCAAGCACCACTAAGGGAGCAGCCTGATTGCAGACCGACTTCCTGCCTCTCCCCACCACGCAGCACAGAGTCCAGCCGCTCTTATGGGCCATCTCTATGGCTCCCCAAAAGCACCCTTGCACCCTGGACTTCTGCCAACAAGGCCTTCCTTCCCACTCACCTTCCTGCCCCCACCCTCTAGACCAGCTGGGGCCTCCTTGATGTCTCCACCCACCCCACCCCCTTCCCAGGAGAACTCTCCACCCTTCTGGGGTCAAGTCGGCAGCACCTCCCCCAGGGACCCTTCCCTGCTCTCCTGAGACACCGCCAGGTGCCCCTTAGCCACTGCGAGGAGCACTCAGATGCTCCCTCTTAGTTCTCATCACACACAAAGCTAACAGCCTCCTTCCCTGCACGNGCACCCTTGCACCCTGGACTTCTGCCAACAAGGCCTTCCTTCCCACTCACCTTCCTGCCCCCACCCTCTAGACCAGCTGGGGCCTCCTTGATGTCTCCACCCACCCCACCCCCTTCCCAGGAGAACTCTCCACCCTTCTGGGATCAAGTCGGCAGCACCTCCCCCAGGGACCCTTCCCTGCTCTCCTGAGACACCGCCAGGTGCCCCTTAGCCACTGCGAGGAGCACTCAGATGCTCCCTCTTAGTTCTCATCACACACAAAGCTAACAGCCTCCTTCCCTGCACGAGTCCCCCAGCTGACTAGGGATTCCTTAGGGATGGACTGTTTGGCTGTCATATCCCCGCAAGCCGGCACTTCACACAGCAAGTGTTTGATGAAAACATCCTAAATAGGCCAATGAGACAGCAGCTCAAGCCCCCTCGCCCCTCCCTGTGAAAGGCTACCCAAACCACCGCAGACCCTGTTGTTCGGAGGAAGAGAGACATCCTCCTTCTGGGGACCCCACCACACCACCCACGGCTATTTTCTGCTCCATGTCCCCAGGGTGCAGCAGGTCCAGGCACACAAAGGTGCTCAAAGACGCGCTGGGGACGGAGACAGTGGGACACTGAGCCACTGCCCTCTATTTCAGGAGGAGGCCCAGGAGACAATTTGGTGGGTAACTGGCCTTGAGGGGCTGGCGTGATTCCAGCAAGCCGGCCAGAATCCTCGTCTCACTGAGGTTTAAGGGACTTGCTCCCATCAAGACCTACTCCGGATGACCCATGGTCACCGTCTGGAGCCGTGGTGGTCAGCGTTCTCAGATCTCTGGACACTCCGCTGAGACCCTGAAGATTGCCAGTCTCTCTGCTTCATCCACCCTGTGAAGTATGAGAAGGGGATCTCACACTTCACAGGAAGACAGCACTGCTAGGGGCCAGGGGAAGTCAGGTTTCATTAAAGACCCCTTCATTCAATAAATAGGTCACCCACTCCGATAGGCTTCAGGGGTAGGGGAGGAGGTCACATAAAACAGGTGAACATACTGGTTCACAAACCACCTCTCCAGTCATGTGATCAGGAAAGCTTATTTCTTTATTTTTGGCTGTGCTGGGTCTTTGCTGCAGTGCGGGCTTCTCATAGCAGAGCACAGGCTCCAGGGCGTGTGGGTTTCAGCAGTTACAGCACACGGGCTTAGCTGCTCTGCGGCCTGTGGGATCATCCCGGACCAAGGCTCGAACCAGCGTCTCCTGCACTAGCAGGCGGATTCTTTCCCACTGAGCCACGACCAGCGTCTCCTGCACTAGCAGGCGGATTCTTTCCCACTGAGCCACGAGGGAAGCCGGGAAACCGCTTTGAAACAACCGTTTCAAAAATAAGGCCGTCTATGGGGTCGCACAGAGTCGGACATGACTGATGCGACTTAGCAGCAGCAGGAATAAGGTGGTTATGGCTGTGGACAGTGACAGGGGTCAGGGGCCGAGTGTCTTAAGGAGAACCGGTGTCGTTTCTGGAAGACAGGTGGGGTTTGTGTGGGGCTGACGGCCTGAGCTAGAACCAGCGCGCAGGCATCTCATCTGCCTCCTCCCGTGGGCTCAGCACGGCCAAGGCGGAGTTCAGGAACCGTCCCCTTGCACGGGCCAGAGGACAGCCCAGTGGTTGAGGGGGCGCCGAGACAGGGCTCCGGAAGGGGGCGGGTCCCACCGGAAGGGGGCGGGTCCCGGGGGAGGATGGGAAATTCTCCTCTCTACCTCCCCACCCCGCGCGTCGTGCAGTGGGTTTCTAGCCCCGCTTCCTCAACAGCCTCTGCGTGGGGGGACCGAGTCCCTGGCAGGAGTCCCAGGTTGCTCTGAAGACAGCAGGCACTTTCTGTGCAGGGCAGCGGCCCGGGGGAGGCTCCGGGCGGGCGTGCGACAGCAGGCGTGAAAAGGCTCTTGAAATAAATAAGTGCAAGGGGAAGGGCCGTCACCACCGAGGACGCAGGCTGCCGAGTCCCGGGCCGAGGGGCTCGGGAGAAGATGCAGGAAAGAGCCGCTGCGTGGGAGCAAGCTGGAAGCAGATGCTTTAGTGACACTCAGTCCTCAGGGATGCTTACCATGTGCCAGGCACCGCGCCACAAACCTGCTCCCCGCACCCCCAACGGGGAGGTCCCATTTTACAGGCAGGGAGATGGAGGCACAAGGAGGGTGAGTAGCCTGCCCAAGGCAGCACAGCAGGGAGCTGGGATTCAAAGCCACTTTCTAGCCCACCCCAGGCAAGTCACTGAAGCCAGGTCTGGCTCCAGGGCCGGGGGCTCCTGACCATGTCCTTGCAGAAGTACAGCCAACCTGTCTTAACAGCACCGCTGTTTTAGACTTGGGGACTGGCCCGCGAGGAGCTGAACTGCCTGTCTAGTGCACGGCTCATCTCTGTTGGACCCAAGATGCAAACGTGGGTCTCACCTCGGCCCAGGCTCCGTCCAGCCCTGCGGGCTGGTGGCCTTCAACCACTTCGGCTGTTGTCTAAGAATTGTGGTTGGCCAGTGCTCCCCTCGCTCATTTTCAAAGTGACACCAGAAGTTTTCATCATTAGTTTAAATGGTTGTGAGTAATATATTTTCCAGCATGTGCTAAATATTGACGTGTAAAAATAAAACTGTTGTGGGCCTCTGTACCAGTATCCAGAGGAATCCAGGTGGTGATTTATATTCATCATCATTTTTTTTTAAGGAATCACGAACAAGATCTTCTTGAACAGATGGGATTTTTACTCCTATTTGCCGTCCACTTTCCCCACGGAATTTCATCCTAACGTTACACTCTGTGCTTCACTCAATCATATTGTACAGCACTTTGATCCTAAAGTTCCGAGTCCTTAAAAAGTTTTTCTTTGGGCTTGAGTTAATCCCTACAATGATTTTCAGTAGAGATTGGTCAAACAGTGTAAACAAAACATTTTTGTTAAATGATCATTTAACATAAAAAGTAAAGATTTGCTGGAAAGGCTTCTCTTTATGAGATGAATGGTATTTCTCATTCATGGGCACATTTATTGGTGGAATGAAACTAGATTCCAATTCTGGTTCTATTTTTCATTTTTATAGATGTAAACGCTGAGGAACCTTGTTCACATTGATAAACAGATGGGAACAGAAAGGGCTTCATTAGAGAAATGTCACTCAAGTCTTCAAAGTCCTTCTGAATTACACGTTAAGAAAAAAAGAAATCTCAATGAATTATTGACACAAGTGCTGTTAATGCTGTCAGCTGACACCCCACTTCTTCCATTTTGTGGAAAGAAAACAATTGACCGTCATCTGACTTGTCAACAAATCTGTCACCTGGTCATTGAGGTGACTGACTTGCTCAACTGCTGACAATATTCTGAATTGTCCCTTTGGCAACCTAGAGGCATTTACGTCCGGAACAACACAGCATGGTGAGATGCTGTGCGAAATAAGGCAGCAGAAGGGTGGTTATGGATGGAACAGGGAGGGTGAGAAGCCAGCTCCATATCCCAGGACATTCTTGGGCAAACTGATGACTGGGAGGCGCTGAGGAGCAGAAGTTGTTTTCCTCAGATCTAACCACGTCCGTGCTCACAGTCTCCGTGACCCCAAGAAAACGGCCCCTCAGCCTGGCAGGGGTCAGTCGGTCCTGGCATCACCATGTCCCCCCATCTGTGTAAGAGCCCCCTGGCTCTCACACGCTGCAGGAGGTGGGGAGTAGACAGTGGGCTGTCAGGATGCTGTCAGCCCTTGAGCACACACAGAAGGTGTCTCCAGGGGTAAAACTGAGGCTGGCAGGGCTCACCAGCCCCAGGCGAGGGAGAAATCCCCTCTGAGATCACCTTGAGCACAGGATCCCAGCTGTGTTTTCAGTAACTCGGGATCAATTTTCTCACAGCCCGGAAGTGAAATGGGCCTTGGG
>SJYA01001382.1:0-42297 GCA_006410615.1 Neotragus moschatus | reverse complement strand
GTCAACTAATGACCGGCCCACCACTGGGTATAAGAGTTAAATTATTAACACTGATGGCCATTTCCTTTCAAGACTTGCTAGAGAATACTGCATTTTCCGAATCTCAAAGGACTCCTGAAGACTGTCAAAGGTCCCCCTCCAGAGACGGTCCATCCTGCAGTGACTGCCCAGAGAAGTCAGCTGTGGCTGACTACCACCAGGAGTCACAGACCCAAAGGCACTCAGCCTGGGCCCCACGCCTAGTTCTCCCTGAGAGACCCCCTGCAGGACAGCCCTTCGCACCCACTCAGTACCCAAGTTCAGTCCATGTTCATTTTCTCATGTATTAGTAAAAATCTTCAGAACTATGTAAGATAGAGATGAGGCAGTTTTCCTGCTTTTAGAGGTGTGAAAACAGCCCTTGAGATAGTGAATGAACTAAGGAGGTCAGTCTGTCGAGAAGCTGAAATTCGGCTTGAGGAGGGCTGTCTGGTGGAAGGCTTACAGGACTGTCAAGTACAGCTTTACAGGCTGTGCACTGCCCAACTCCAGGAAACACAGTTCAACAGAGACCTCAATGCATTCAACTCCCAAGGCTATGAAATAGGGAGGCCTTGAGAGCTTAGGGGAAAAGGGAGTTAAATCCCTATAATCATTGGGATAAATTCTTTTTATAGCAATACTCTCACTTTCTATGCCTTGTATTGTGTATGTGTCAGGAAGCCCGAATCTCATATCCATACATGACTACTGGAAAAACCATAGCTCTGACTATGGGCCTTCCTATATTCATTGGAAGGACTGACGCTGAAGCTCCAATACTTTGGCCATCTGATGCAAAGAGCCAACTCATTGGAAAAGACCCTGATGCTGGGAAAGATTGAAGGCAAGAGGAGAAAGGGGCAACAGAGGATGAGATGGTTGGATGTCATTACCGACTCAATGGACATGAGTTTGAGCAGGCTCTGGGAGATGGTGAATGACAGGGAAGCCTGGTATGTTGCAGTCCATGGGGTCACAGAGAGTCGAACGTGACTGAGTGGCTGAACAACAGTAGGAAGCGCAACTCCAGGGCTTATCATGGGGACTCCAACCCCTTCCTGCTAGCGTTTCAGAGAGGAAGGAGGGACTCTGCGCTCTCCATGGAAATCTACGAACTTCTGAACGTTTCTTAATTTCTAATATAAAAGGCTGTGTTCACTTAGGTAGACTGAAAGAGAACAACTGCCCCAAGTTAATGAAGAACCTGAGCGGAAGTCTCTCTCTGTACAGAGACCTTTAGTCTAAAAGAGTCAAAAGGGGGCCCACCTCCCACTCGGGCTGGTCATCCTGGTGGCAGATGAAAGCTGGAATTTCACTCTACTGCCAGCACCCTCAACAGATGGGGAAGAAAACAAAACACATCGTGGTTGTGGAATAGGGACTTGCAGACGGAAAAGAAAATCAAGTTCAAGCAGAACATTCCTCAGTAACCAAAGAGAATTGGAAAAACTCAATGCCAAGGCCCAGTCCTTCCATCCTTCAGACTGATGTTCAGTCGCTCAATCGTGTCTGACTGACTCGTTTTGTGACACCATGGACTGCAGCCCGCCAGGCTCCTCTGTCCATGGGATTTCCCAGGCAGGATTACTAGAGTGGGTTGCCATGTCCTCCTCCAGGGCATCTTCCTGACCCAGGGATGGAACCCGAGTCTCCTGCATTGACAGACGGGTTCTTTACCACTGAGCCACCAGGGAAGCCCGCATCCTTCAGATACCCTGGGCACTTTCAGAAATGTGTTGAGAAAGGCCAGATAATCCTGACATTCCAAGTCAAACACACTCTCACCACACTCAGGGAGCCTTCACAGGGCCCCCTGGAGGGTGACACAGGCAGGCAGGGCTGGGGTATTCAGAGGACACCAGACATGGCCGGGGACCAGGGGCTGTGCTCGCTGCCCCCTTGGAGGGAGAAGCAGGCAGGTGGGGGGGCTGTAGGCAGGGAAGAGGGCCTTGTCTAGGGCAGCACTAGGAGCTGGTCACCTCTCTCCACTCCCTGCCCTGGGATGAGCCTGTCATAGCCGGCACCCACAGACACCCTGGCTCACTCAGACACTGTCCGTGGGAGCTGCCAGCCTTCCCTGTCAGGACCGGTTTCCTAGAGTTGATCTCCAACCTCAGCCCAGGAAGACAAGCTTTCCCCTGGGATACAGGCAAGGTACCACTTCCCTGGTCTTGGAACCTCCGTCTTCCTGCCTCTTTCAGGACAGAACAGCCTAGCCAGTGAAGGCAGCCCCTGATGCCATAAAAAGGAGTTTAAAATCTAGTCACAGGTTCAAGGGGCTTCCCTTGTGGCTCAGCTGGTAAAGAATCTGCCTGGAATGTGGAAGACCTGGGTTCAATCCCTGGGTTGTGAAGATCTCCTGGAGAAGGGAAAGGCTACCCACTCCAGTATTCTGGCCTGGAGAATTCCATTGACTGTAAAGTCCACAGGGTCGCAAAGGGTTGGACACGACTGAGCAACTTTCACTTTCACAGGTTCAAGAGGGAAGGGGCATATGTATACCCGTGGCTGGTTCATGCTGCTGTTTGGCAGAAATCAACACAACACGGCAAAGCAATTATCCTCCAATGAAAAATAAACACATTTAAATTTTTAAAAAACCTGCTTGCCACCAGCAAGTCACCGATGCCAAATGGACCATTAATTTACACACAAGAAAAATATTGCCAATCATAATTGTAAAATGCCAACAACTGTAACATATCTGAAACACCCAGATGTTATAATATTAAAAAATGTGTCATGGAATAGAGGAATTACAACTCTTAAGCTTTCTAACAGTTCCAGTTCCTATACCTCAAGTTGTTGGGAGAGCTGAGTTAATAAATTAAAACACTTAAAACTGGGCCCAGCACAGAGTAAGCACCACATAAGGTCAGCTGTCATCTTCACATCCTTGTGATGGAGGAAAGGCCGCAGGAATTTTTTATAACCTCAGAAAATAAAAATCATGGCAAGGGGGAAAAAAAAACCTATAGAAACCCTTGGCAGGCAGCACATCTTCATGAAAAAAAAGTGTTTAGAGGCCGCTAGATCCAGGTTTCAATTCTAGCTGAGCTTCTTAGGCAAGTGATTTTTACCTTCTGAGTCTGTTTCCTTTACTAAAAAGGAGAATAAAGACACAGTATCACATTGGCTTGTTTTTAGGATTAAAGAAGCTAATGTACACTTAGCCATTGGCACAAAACAGACATTTAATACATGCATTTTGTCATGTGGGTACTGAGTGTTTTTCCTAAACACTGTTTGGAAATGATCACCATCATAGTTCAGAGGAAAAAAAAGACACCCAATTAAAGAGAAAAGCCAGAAAAGTAATGGCAAACAACTGTGCTATTCTGTCTGCTGTGAAAATCCTCAGACCAGGGAACACAGCTGCTGTGTGGATGTGGAGATGAAAACAGCTGCTCTGTGGATGTAGGCTTAGGAAGAGCCTGCGTTTGAGCAGCTCACAGCCTGATCTGGTCTTGGCCCCATAAGTCACCAGAGACACTGGGCAGGGACAGTGTAAATCAGACGCCAGAGACGGGAGGAAGGAGGGGGTTGCAGCGTCCCAGCATCGCATCAGGGATCCTGGGAGGCCCAGGAGTGCAGAGGTGACCGAGTGGCCTCACGGGGAGACTGTGACTCCCAGCAGCACCCGGGTCGATGGCTCAGCCCCTCGTGTCTTACACCGAGCAAGGATGCCCGTGCGTTCCTGTGAGTCCTCTGCCCTTTCCAGTCGGATCGTGCAGCCCAGTTCTGGAGCTCTTTTCCTTGCTCTCGCTCACACCCACCCTCAGTGTCAGGCGCTGGTGGCTTTTCTCTCCTTGCCAATGATGCCCCATCCCAGCTCCATTCCATAAAGACACACTCAGCAGGTCCAGGGGCTTCTGACCTCTGACCTCCACCCACCCCCTTCTAGAATACAAATCCCCTGTAAAACAACACACCAGCCCCTGGGGAGACGCTCCTGCCCCCGCCCCAGACCAGGCTGGAAGACCTGAGATCCCGGCGGGCACCCAGAGAAGGTAAGGTCCCCTGTGCCCAGGGTGGGAAGGAGTGCCAACAGGGGAGGACCAGGCTCTCACCTCGACCTCTGCCCTAGCCTGGAGGAGCCGGCTCAGCGAAATAAACATTTTAAAAGAGGGTAGCTGCTGAAATAAAACGACTAAATCCCACAGCCTCTCCAAATTCACATAAGAGAAGCTCTGCCCGATACTTGAAGTCTATACCCCAAGCATGTGACAGCTGCCGCCCTCCACGCAGGTACTCACCAGACTTCAGCCTGAGCTCCCCCAGGCAGCCGTAAGCATCAGTGAGCTTCCCGTACTGGCCTTTAATGACCTCCTTTTCTTCCGGGGCTGCAGGAGAAACACAGCACAGACAGCATCAGCCAAACCTCCCAGTGGGGTTCACTCACTGCCGCTTCCGATGCTGCTCCCACCCACTCGGCAAAGAAAACGCAGAGTCGGGAGCTCGGCCCCAAGTCATCTGTGTGGAGGCTTGTGGATCAGCAGATCGCCCAGCTCCAGGGACTAAGACCTTCCCACCTGCTGTCTGAAAGCTCCGGCAGCGTCCTGGGGGGGCTGCAGAGGCGAAGGGGAGTCCCCGGCCCGCGGAGGTGCTGGGTTTGAGGTGGGAGCAGGTGTCTCAGGCTGCCCCGTCCCCCGGTACTGCCAACCACGTGCTCAGAAACAGCACTGAGTCATCACTCCCCGATGGGGAGGACCTTCCTTCCTAAGTATCGTCCACCAGAGGCCACATCGTGCAAGTGCTCACCTGCCCCCTGGGGACCTGCTAACACTCAAAGGCTGAGCAGGAGGCCTGGGTGACCCTGGTGCTCCAGGTCCAGGGCCAGTGAATCCCAAGGCAGGCTGATGAGCAGAGGTCCCCGGGGTCTTCAGAGTTACCAGAAACACCCTAGACAACACACCCAGCCTGCTGAGAAGCAGAAGAAAAACTGGCAGAGGGAAGGACCAGGAAAAGTAGGGAGCCCTTAACCTTGACAGTGATAGCACAGATACCATTGGAGGTGCCACGGGGTCTTACAGGGACCAGGCCTTTGCACCCTTTTCTCAGAAGAACGTTTCTAAAAGCATAGAGCAAAACATACACACGGATGAATCCTTAAATAAGGACCCTGCAAATACCATTAGGGTGACTTGCTATGGAAGCAAAACCTCAGCCTCAACTGAATTCACCCAATAAATATAAGGGCTCTCCAGCTGGGGAGACAGAGGGAAAAGCCTGGCAGACACCACAGCTTCATAGCTAGGTTTTGGGGGGCTCTGTATCTCAAAAAAGTGAAAGTGAAAGTCACTCAGTCGTGTCTGACTCTTTGTGACCCCATGGATTGTATACAGTCCATGGAATTCTCCAGGCCAGAATACTGGAGTGGGTAGCCTATCCCTTCTCCAGCGGAGCTTCCCAACCCGGGAATCGAACCCAGGTCTCCCGCATTGCAGGTGGATTCTTTACCAACTGAGCTACTGGGAAAGCCCTATAATCTCTAAAATTGTAGCAAAATTTTTGATGTATATTTTTATGAGATTAGAATCGTAATTTTCATCAGAATCTTCAAGGAGCTGTAAGGTTAAGAACCAGTTTAATAAATGATATTTTCCTCCAAAATTCACATGACTTTTCCTAATTAGGGTTTTTTGCTGGGGGAAGAGAGAGCAGAGTAACCTAAAGGTAATTACCCAAAGCCGGGGCCTCCCTGGTGGCTCAGCAGTGAAGAATCCACCTGCCAATGCAGGAGACTCGGGTTCATACCTGGACTGGGAAGATCCCCTGGAGAAGGGAACAGTTACCCACTCCAGTATTCTTGCCTGGAGAATCCCATGGACTGAGGAGCCTGGTGGGCTACAGTCCATGGGGTTGCAAAGCAGCCACTAAACAAGTGTATATAAGTCAGTCTCAGTCTCCCAATTCACTGCACCGTCCCTCGTGTCCATATCCTCTCTCTTCAAAACTAGCAGTCGCTTCCCTCCAATCCCCGCTTCCATATTCACATCTCATTCTCTCTCCCTCTCCCGCCTCCCTCTTCCATCTGTTAAGGACCATTGTGAGTACACTGGGCCCCCGGTTCATCCCCAGCAAACTCCTATCCCAAGGCCCTTAGCTTAATCACAAGTGCAAGGCCCCTTCTGCCACACACGGGAACCGCTACAAGAAGTGGGCATCAGGACGGGGGCACTGAGGGGCCCACAGATGGGCACGACCCACTTCCTGGAGCCCACAAGTCTTTGCCCCAACAATGATGACAATGAGGAAGACGAGGCAGCCTTCCCGCCCACCCTGGTCTGCTCCCCAAAGAGATGAAGGCCTCCTCCATTCAGGTGATGACGAGTCCGCTGCTCAGGGACAAGCCTGGTGCCACGTGTCTATGGACCCCTCCTGGAAGTGGCCTGCTCCCTCTTCTAGGGCAGGTGAAGCCTGTGAAATCCCATTCCCGCAGGTAGAACCGAACTGCTCCCTGCAGGCCTGTTCAGGGCCATACGTGGTGTCTCTTAGTCTAAAGAGAGAGAGGTAGACAGGCAGCTCCCATCCTCACATTGATCAATGCAAGAGTGTAATTCTGACACACACACAAAAATCATATTTCAACCCGCAGAGCTTTACAAAGACTTTGCACAGAACCCTGAAGCCAGGGTATCGATCTGAGTTTCATCCTGTTGACCCTAAAACGAGGAGGTCTTTGTGCCTTTATGTTCCTCTGCAAACAGTCCTGACCAAACAAACAAAACCCTGGGAAAAACTGCTGGCCAAAGGAACCTGGTCAGATCCACACTTCAGCGGTGGGAACGGGACCGCAGGAGAAGCTGTGGGAACAGACCTGACCCCCTGCTCCACTGAGTCACAGAAGACAAGCACACACAGCCGGTCCCCCTGCGCTAGGAAAATCAAACAAACACAAATTTTAAAAAGGCTCCTCATCCTATTTTAAAAACAAACGAGCACAGCACCACCAGGCCACCTTGTCCCATCCGAATCCTGTAAATGATCAACTCCTTAATACAGAATCAGCACCATCATCCCTGGCTTTCACACAAGGCACCTCACGGAAGGTCACAACCTGACTGCACGTGCCAGGCTTGGGAGAAGATGCTTTTCCTCCATCACAAACAGATGAACTATAAACAAACTGGGGGGCTTAAAACATCAAAACTTTCTCAGCTCTTGAGTCTGGAGGCTGGAAGTCTGGAAGCAAGGCGTCGGCCGGCCACCATCCTCTGAAGGCTCCCGGGAGGGTCCTCCCCTCCTCGTCCTGGCTGGTGGTGGCCGTCAATCTGGCCCTTCTTTGGCCTGCAGCTGTGCCACTCCAACCCCTGCCTCCTTCATCACGTGGCCGTCTTCTCCCTGTGTGGCTCTGGGTCTCTCTCCTCTTGCAAGGACACGCATCGCATCGGACTGGGGGCCCACTCTACTCCAGGATGACCGCATCTCAACCTAATTACACGAAGGACCCTGTGTCCAAACATGGTCCCATTCTGAAGTATTGGAAGTTAGGACTTGCATGTAACTTTTGGGGAACACAGCTGAACCTGTAAGATTCAGTAACCTTTTCCTTCTATGAGCCAGCCCTGTTAAAAGTCCAGACTCTCTACAAAGCATCTCTCCTTTTCCCCAGGCCTTCCCCTCCAAGGCTCCTTCCCACCCCTGCGATGTGTAAGCAGGACACGTCCACACCTGGGAGACAGGGCTCCTCACTGAGCCCCCAGGAACCCCCAGAGGCCTGGCCTCCCAGGCAACCTGTTGCAAAACCACCCGACACCACCGTTTGCCCCAGATAACCATATTTCCTCACTTCATGTCAAAGGAAGAACAAATCCATTTTGTTCTTAAAAGGGAGCTCACAAACCAAAAGCCTCAGGCAGGTAATGAAGGAACGAAGCTGCAGGAAGGGGTCCGTGGGTGACCCANCCTGTTGCAAAACCACCCGACACCACCGTTTGCCCCAGATAACCATATTTCCTCACTTCATGTCAAAGGAAGAACAAATCCATTTTGTTCTTAAAAGGGAGCTCACAAACCAAAAGCCTCAGGCAGGTAATGAAGGAACGAAGCTGCAGGAAGGGGTCCGTGGGTGACCCAAGGATATACGCACCTTCTAATGGGGACACATGGTCCGTTTCTGCCCACTGCCCCCAGGAGGTCAAACCAGCCTGGGTACCAGCGAGTTTCCAGTTTTTTGAGAGAAATAGGACACTTCTGATTTCTCAGTCTTGGCAACCAACCCAGGTTTATTTTAAGCTCTGTGTGGGCTGCACACACCTCTGCAGACTGTATTTGGTCTGCCCATTGGCAACTTCTGTCCTTCCTTACTTAATGTCTCAAAAATAGAATTTTCCCGTCTTCCGCGCTTGTTTGTTGCGCTTCCGGAGGGTTCGTCCACGTGAGAATGTTTTTGCTTCCCCCCACTCACCACCCCTCGAACCCCAACCATCGGCCATGACTTTCCAGGAAGTCCTCCCCTTTACTCACCCACCCTTGTCCTCATCCACCTCTTGTCCTGGGATCAGCCATTCGTTCCTGTGAGTGTGTATCTGAGGGCCGGCTAGGCACAAGGACCCAGCAGGGACCAGAACAGACCCAAACCCACAGCTGAGGCAGGCGCGGGGCCGTGGCAAAGAAGGGTCATGTGTCATGAATGGATGAGCGACGACCGTGGAGGCCAGCCCGCTGGGGGTGGGAGCCAGGAGCAGCGGCCCTGGCAAGGCTGTCACAGAGGTGGTGGACCGGCAGCGTCTTCTCGGGGCCAGGAACCACACAAGCTTCCTGCCGAAGGGGACAGACGCGAGCAGCAGCACAATACGGTGACGTGAGCTAAGAAGAAAAAGCGAACGAGGAAGAGGGGTGGGAAGCAGGGGAATGAGGACGCTCACATAGTGCGGTTTGGAAGGGCTCACTGTGAAAGCAGATGAAGGAAAGGAGGGCGATGGCTGCGTGGAGGGCTGGGGAGCACTGTGGGCCCAGAGGAGCATGTGCAAAGGTCCTGGAGCTGAAGCATTCCTGGAATGCGCAGGCTCAGTGAGGTCAGCGAGTCTGACAGAGGGAGTGGCGCCAGGGACACGCTGCGAAGCACCGTCGAGGTCATAACAAGACTTGGGGTTTCATGCTGAGCCAGAGGGAGGCACTGCGGGGTTTGGAGGACCACTCTGAACCCAGGAGTGGCAAGAGGAAGGCAAGGAGACCAGTTAGGAGGTGCTACAATGATCCTGCAGAGAGGACGCCTGGAGCAGGATTGGGGGTGGTGGGGCCGGAGGTGCTGGTAACACACACACCACACATACACTCACATACCTTATTATTACTGAAGCTTCCAAAGAAAAGCAGAGTAGTGTAATAACTTTACGGAGAAGGCAATGGCACCCCACTCCAGTACTTTTGCCTGGAAAATCCCATGGATGGAGGAGCCTGGTGCGCTGCAATCCATGGGGTTGCTGAGGGTCAGACACAACTGAGCGACTTCACTTTCACTTTTCACTTTCATGCATTGGAGAAGGAAATGGCAACCCACTCCAGTGTTCTTGCCTGGAGAATCCCAGGGGCGGGGGAGCCTGGTGGGCTGCCGTCTATGGGGTCACACAGAGTCGGTGCCCACCAGCTCTGACTGGTTTCTATTCACACTCAAGCTTACTTCATTCATATCTCTCACATATGAGAGGTTAACAGGCAGGAAGGCCAGGGGTCTCCAATCGGAGGAAACAGGCTGCAAGTGTCTCTCCAAATTCTATGTTGCTATGACGACGCATGGTTCCACCTGAACTTCACATTTCTCAGACTTTGAGCAACCCAATGCATTTTTCTTACGGAAATGTTTTTCTTAAGCTATGTTAATGAAACTATGTATTTGCTTTGGAACTTGCCTTTCTTCAAAATGAAGACTAACTTTTTTTCTTTTCTCAAACCTTGGGCTGATAATAGCTCAACAAACCAGTATTTATATCAGTTGTTTTATGGCTGGGGGATGACATACCTCGTGCCATCCTATCTCAAAAATGCATATTGTGGGAGAGGGGCCTGGTGAAATCCCTCAGCCTTGAGTTGTCTCTCTTCTGATTAATAGCTTTCTAACAGACATAAAACAGCTTGCTAAAGACTAGCAGGGGGGCACTCTCCATCGCCCTTCTGATGTCTATATCAGACGCTTTCTCTGTCCCCTTTTCACTTTAATACAACTCTGCTACACAAAAGCTCATGGGTGACCAAGCTTGGTCCCTGGTCCCAAAGCTAAACCTTCTTTGGAGATCACGAATCCAGCATTGTTCACTGTGATCTATCACATCCCATCTCCAACGCCTCACATCAGTCTCATCTTGTGGGCTCAGACAATAAGCAACAATCAGCGTCAGGAGTTAAAAAAAAAAAAAATCCTAACCCCACTAAATCAGAAACTCTGGCCTTGAGACCCAGAAATGAGTCCTCCACTTGAGAACCACTGCCCAAGATTATTCCAATTCCAGACTTCATACTGTTCTCTCTATAAATATCTCAGTAAGAATCTCTAACAGATGAGGCTTCCTTTTAAAAATACACCACAATATCATGATCATATCTATAAAAATGTAACCATAANTGAGTCCTCCACTTGAGAACCACTGCCCAAGATTATTCCTATTCCAGAATTCATACTGTTCTCTCTATAAATATCTCAGTAAGAATCTCTAACAGATGAGGCTTCCTTTTAAAAATACACCACAATATCATGATCATATCTATAAAAATGTAACCATAATTCCTTAACATCATCAAATACCTGCATATACGACAAAGCAAATGCAAAAGGCTTTGTGGACGGCCAGGACATGGGACATGAGCGAAGGACGGGTTTCAAGGGTGATGCTGAACAACCGACAGGATGGTGTGACCATCACCCCTGGTGTCCATGGAGACTGCCNACTTTAAAATCAGCCTGTAAGCTTTACATCAAACTCCTGTTGACTGGATTTTACTCATAGGCACTTGTATTTACAGATTTATTGAGAGCAAACTTTTTATAATGTTGGTGTTCCTTTCCCAAGAATATGCTGTGCCTTTTCACTTACTCAGTGCGTCTATAAAGTTTTTACAGCTTTACATTTATGTTTATTCCCAGAAACTGTTGTTACTGGGCGTGGAAACTATTTTTCTATTGCACACTCTAACTGACTAATGACGGTATAGGGGAAAACTTTAGATGTTCATCTTGAGCTTGAAAAGCAGCCACTTTATTAATTCACTAAGTCTAATGAACTATCACATACCTATCACCTAGCTCAAACAGACATCAACATTTTCCCAATCTTACTTCACCTGTTCTCCCATCCCCACTGTGCGTGTACACACGAGTCCATCCGTCTGTCCTCCCAGAGTGTTGCCAAGCAAGTGCCAGATGTCACGTCAATGCACTCAGAGATNGTCTAATGAACTATCACATACCTATCACCTAGCTCAAACAGACATCAACATTTTCCCAATCTTACTTCACCTGTTCTCCCATCCCCACTGTGCGTGTACACACGAGTCCATCCGTCCGTCCTCCCAGAGTGTTGCCAAGCAAGTGCCAGATGTCACGTCAATGCACTCAGAGATACCGGGGTCTGGCTCCTGGATTTCATAAGTGGACAGTCTTAGCATCTGCACCCACAGACCCTGAGAGCACTCAGGAGGGGAGAAGACAGACCACAGATATGACGGCTCTCCTGCAAGACCCAGGAGAAAGTCGGGGACCAAACTGAAGTCACAGGCCCACCCTCGAAAGCTCATGAACTTTCTTTACGGGATCATTCCTCCAGTCTTCATTCTGGGCCTATTTTCTCTTTTAAGGCAAAATTCTAATAAGCTCTCAGTAGCCTAATTTTTCTAACAGCCAGTTGACCCAGAAACCAAAAGGGGGAGGGTGCTACTGAAGTCAGACACATACCCGGAAACCCCCAAAGTGTGGCGCCATCCGTGTGCAATGGTGCGTCACTATCAGCTCACGTCACAGACAGGTCTGGTCCCTGTGTTGTAAAGGCAGGCTACAATGACCAGTTCTGTGGCTGGATTAAAATTTTATCACGACCACACAAGCTAAAAAGGGCCATGAGCTGTCCACATTCTTCAGGGCGGTCTCCAGGCCATACGGTGCCTTTTTGTGAATTAGAAAAAAAGGACTCATTATGGACAGATTCAGACCCACAGTCATAGCTTGGAAAGCAGGGGGGCTTGGGAGAAAACAGGAGTTCAGCCCTCCTCACCCACTCTTCCCACCCCCTCATCTCAGCCCAGAACCTGGCACAGAGTCGTGGACCTTGCCCTATGGTTCCATCCCAAACTCCTGAGGTCTTTGCAGATGTCAATATTTTTAACACCCCAATGGACACCATACCTCTTCCCCTGTCAACAAACAAGTAAAACTTAGAGAAATAATTGCAATAGTTTTGTTACTCCTCATTAAAGTCAATTTATACCAGATGAACTCTCTCAGTCTCCCCAAACACCATGTGTCTGGAGAGAGAGGAAAGTAGCCCTTAAAAATGGGAAGTATAAGATTCTGTTGGTCCACTCCAGAGACATATGACTTCAACGTGGAATTCTATTCTTGCAGCTCTACTGCTGGCCCCCTTGTGTTACCCACACGGATGTAATCTGGCTGCAGCTCTTTCCCCTGGTAGACCAGCACATCCCCTCCTGGTCCACAGGCTCCTCCTCCCTGGCCCAGAGGCTCCTCTCCTCCTAGTGCTGCTGCTGCTAAGTCACTTCAGTCGTGTCTGACTCTGTCTGACCCCATAGACTGCAGTCCACCAGGTTCCTCTGTCCCTGGGATTCTCCAGGCAAGAACACTGGAGTGGGTTGCCATTTCCTTCTCCAATGCATGCATGCGTGCTAAGTCACTTCAGTCATGTCTGCCTCTGGACAGCAAGCAGCCCACCAGGATCCTCTGTCTACAGGATTCTTCAAGCAAGAATACTTCTTCTCCACTCCTTCTAGTGGTCCCAGTGAAAAGAGAAGCAAGTGCCACTATGCACTTGGACACTGTTATAAGGGCCTGGCTCTCTGGTGGCTCAAACAGTAAAGAATCCACCTAAAATGTGGGAAACCTGGGTTGGATCCNAGCAAGCAGCCCACCAGGCTCCTCTGTCTACAGAATTCTTCAAGCAAGAATACTTCTTCTCCACTCCTTCTAGTGGTCCCAGTGAAAAGAGAAGCAAGTGCCACTATGCACTTGGACACTGTTATAAGGGCCTGGCTCTCTGGTGGCTCAAACAGTAAAGAATCCACCTAAAATGTGGGAGACCTGGGTTGGATCCCTGAGTTGGGACGACCCCCTGGAGGAGGGCATGGCAACCCACTCCAGTATTCTTTCCCAGAGAATCCTGTGGACAGAGGAGCCTGGCGGGCTAGAGTCCATGAGGTGGCAAAGAGTCAGACAAGACTGAGCAACTAAGCACAGGCCTGGGTGGGCAGCAAGTTATTTCCAGCCCTCATTTTTCAATATTCCTTTCTCTATCCACACTATGTAAATAGAAGCAAACAAGTCCTTGCTGGAACAGGCCACGAGGCGAGTGTCACTGTCGTGTCTGCCGGAGCAGGGACAACCCTGCTGCCCCTGACTCTCTCCCCACCCCCAACCCTCTCCGCCAGCAGGGGCCAGCTGGCTCTGCCTGACCTCAACTCTGCTTGGTTGGGAGGCAGGAGCAGCAGAGGACTGTCTCTGCTTAAACAGTTTTTCTGACATATATTTATCAGCCACCGATAAGACTGATGGTGAAGCTAAGTTCATGCAACATACAGGCAATAAAAACAGACAGATAAAACAAGCCCTCACATCCCCAGACACAGAACTCACCCTACCCAAGTCTAGATTATTAAAAAAAAAAAAAAAAAAAAAAAGCCACACAATATGATGAAAGGTATGATTCTGGGGGATGTCAGTGGATATTAATAAGAATCTGCTAAAAGAGCTGCTGAATTAGCACAGTTTATGATACTTTAATGGCATCTCCGGTGGCTCAGAGAATCCACCTGCCGATGCAGGAGACACAAGTGATGTTGGGTTTGCTTCCTGGGTCGGGAAGATGCCCCTGGAGAAGGAAATGGCAACCCACTCCAGTATTTTTGCCTGGAAAATCCCATGGACTGAGAAGCCTGGTGGGCTGCAGTCCATGGGGCTGCAAAAGAGCTGGATACGACTTAGTGACTACAAAACAACAACAATAATACTTTAATAAATACTGTTATATTCCTAATTTAAGCTTAAATTGATCTGACTTAAAATATTTTTTTGCTGATTATAGGAAAGGGCCGGTATCAAGGAGAGACAATCTCATGCATTTTAATTAATTGATGTCTCCAATTTAAAATGGATAGCATCAGATTCTTAGGTTTAGTTGAATCTTAGATCTCAGTCATGTTAGATTTTACTTTCCAAGTCATTTCTCCTAAGATTCAAATTTCTGGGTGGCTTATAATTTTAACTAGGTGTGTAACGTTGGGGCATTGCTTATGCTCAGTGTTTAAGGTTTGGTTTGTTTTTTAAAGACACAAGGAATCTGAGAGTGGGGGAAGGCAGGAGAAGTGGCTGTTCATTTGTTTTCAGATGAGGATTCTGAGGCCTGGGGGATTCACTAAATTCCCCCAGGGGAGGAACAGCCTAAGGACTCAGGGCTAAGCTTCAGGTCTCCTCTCTCTTGTCAAGAGGCAGGAAACAGGTGAGGGGTTTGAGCATCAGTCCTGAACACCTTGTGCCTGCTTCCCAACCCACCCTCACCTCCCATGTCAACCTCGTTACTAGCGGAGCATTTGGTGGCCCAGGATCTGCTGCGTGAGACCTCACAGTGCCTTCGAGGACAGAGAAAACCTCCCTTCCTTTCTCACCATCTGCTTTGCCCTGGCCATCACCTCAGACCTTGCCAAAGAGCAGGAGTAGCAGAGGAAGATGCCCTGTTCTCAGGGAGCATATGGTTTCCCTGAAAGACCCCAGAGTCAGAGAGCAGAGCACCGCCTCCAGGAGGTGGAAGGGGTGGCCCAGCACGCCCGCAGCCTCAGGGAGCGGAGGAGGCGGGGCGGAAGTGGGCAGAGACAGCAGGAACAGAATTAAGTATCAGCTCCACTGATATTACAGAGAAGTCTCTGGGAGAGTCCCATATTCTCAGAAAACCAGCCTTAAAATTAAGTTCAGACTTTTGCATCTGCACTTTGGAATTGCTCGCAAGAACCAGAAAGAGCTGCCCTGCCCGCCCTCCACAGTTAACATGCTCAGAGTGAATCCTCCCGCCTGGATTCATTTTCTAAAGCAAGAAGCTCTATAAGCAAATCGTATATCCTGAGTACAGACCGCTACATCCCCAGCACCCACCAGGTGCATCCAGCCTTCCTGTGTGGGGCACTTTGCTGGCCCCACTGGACCCATACCAGGTGCCTGGTGCCCAACCTCAAGTGCAAAGCGGTCTGTCTGCCCCCTTGGCAGACCCACTCCCAGGCCCCCAGGACAAGCAGGTGGAGGACAGGAAGATACACCCCGAGGGGCACCCAGCACACTTCCTCAGGAACCTCACCCCACTCAAAATCGAGGCAAGCTTCAGGAAGACACTGTGTGTCACCTGTTGGATCAGCCCCAATAGAGATGCATGTCCTTAGGACATGGGGTCTCGCTGCCATCTCTACCGAGGACCCCAGTGCTTCCTTCTGAGCCCTGAGTCCCAGCCACGCTCTTCTCTAGGCATCAGGGGGTCCTCAGAGAAGGATAAGACCCGGCACAGGGATTGGCCCTGCCAGGACGCAGAACCCACACACTTCCCGTGAAGCTCTCCCATTGGTAATAGCTCACATACCGCTCAGGGAGGAGGGGACTGCTTCCCCCAGCTGGACACCCCTCTATAAAAAAAGTGTCAGATGGGGGACTTTCCCGTGGTCCAGGGGTTTCAGGATCCACCTGGCAGATGGGAGACTCAGGTTCCATCACTGGTCCAGGGAGATCCCACATGCTGAGGGGCAACTAAGCCCATGCGGCACAACTCCTGAGCTCAAACCCAGTCACGGTCGGGAGGTGGCATGGATGCTCACTTTTACCAGCAGCCCTTCTCTTCGCTGAACACACGTGCGTCCTGAAGCCCAAGATAACCAGAGCGACACAGGACAAAAAAGCGTTTTCCATATTTCATACAGTGGGTTTTATTTTCCTAAGCACGAAACTTCAGCCAGCACATCGCTCTCTGGAGCCTCCTAGGCTTGTTCAAATCACGGCTCGGCCACTAACTAGAAACAGAACCTCATGCAAGCTCTTACCCATCCCTGTGCCTCAGTTTCTCCAAGCGTAAATGGAGATTATCAGGACCTGCCGCTGAAGCAGTCAATACATATAAAACTCAAACAGTGCCTGGTACGAGGCAAGCACCCCGCGAGGAATAGCTAGGATGAACAAGTGAACCAGAGTTTACCTGGCCACCTGAAAATCCAAAACATTCTAACTGACATCCTTGAAGCAAAACGGGTCCGTGTGTGTGTGTCTCCTGAGATATTCTAGTCATAGAACACTGGGTCAAGGACAGGCAGGTTTCCGAGGTTTTTCAGTAAACTGTCCCCAGGAAGGACATATTTACATAACAGGGCCCCCAGTCGCCTTCCAGCAAGTCTTGGAAGCAGGAAGTGCCTGTAAATGGGCTGTTTGGGGTTGACTTCCGCTGAGAATCCATCCAGCAATCCGAATTGCCCTCCAGACCCGCAGCCTGGAGATGCCGGCGCAGCTGGGGGTCTCACTTCCAAGCCCTCAGCTGCTCAGGTGCACAGCCTGAGCCTGATTTGATTTTCCCCTGGAGGGGGGCTGGCCACCACACACACCCTAATGCTAGGGACTGCAATCTAATGCCCAAGTCTGAGCCTGGGGCAGTTTGCCAGGGATTTAAGGACACTTCAAGTGGGAAAAAACACACAATGTGTTCCTCATCCTCAGGTGAAAAGGTGACACTATCCAGCAACAGAAGCTGAGCAGCCAGAAATCACAAAGGGATACCTGGGTGCCCAAGGAACGCCCCAGAGTGAGACCCAGGCCCACCCAGGTGCCCAGGGCTCACCTGGCCCCACATCGATGGGGTTTGAGCCAGGCACCCTCAGAGCCTTGTACCCCCTATGTGGAAATAATTCTAAGGTAGCAACCAAGCTCACAGACTGCTAAAAACAAACTACGTTCTATCCTCTTGGCTCGAGAAAGACACCCCAGGACTAAGGTCAGGTCCAGGAGGTGCCCAGCAGAAAGAGCTGCCCCCAGCCTGGCCGCCTTCTCTTTCCACCGACCCCCGTGCTCTAGGCTCCACACCACCCTGCAGGGGCCTCATGCACACACCCGAGGACACCCTAGCAAGTGTGCGTCCACTTCCACTAACACCCTGCAGCCTTGCCACACTGCTGCCCTGGACCTGGGTGGACACACCCACTGCGCAGTCTGTCAGGGGCTCTGGGAAGAGACCAGCGCAGGCTGCATGCAGGCTGGGTACCACGTGTGGAGGAGATTCCAGGATCCTCTGGAGTGTGGTCCAGAGATGGGGGGGTAGGGGCGATGAGCAAACAGCAGGGGACACAGCCCCTTGGCTCGACCCCTCATTCTGGTGAGAAGCATGGGGCAAGGCCCCCCAGCCATGCTCAAGGGGCAGTGCAACCACTAAGCCCATCAACGCTGTCCCAGGAGGGGACACCGTGCTCTTCCAGGCTGTGGTTTATTCTTGCCATGTGGTCAGTTCACTCTCAAAAATATATCTCGGCCAGAACCTCAGAATCAATTCACACCATCATTTCTATTGTTGGTCACATTTCAATCCATGTAATAAATTTTGAACTTGCACAAAATGCAAACTGTAGGAGAGGAAAAAAGAAAGCGAGCCAAATAAATTAAAACTTGCTTGGCTACGAATCAGTTAGGATATTTATTTTTCATAAAAAATTCAGAGATAGGTGACACAGAACGGACTGAGGAGCCTGGTGGGCTGCAGTCCACGGGGTCACAGAGTCAGACGCGACTGAGCGACTTCACTTTCACTTTCATTTTCTTTCATCCTGTGGTGTTGGAGAAGACTCTTGAGAGTCCCTTGGACACCAAGGAGATCAAACCAGTCAATCCTAAAGGAAATCAACCCAAAATATTCATTGGAAGGATGGGTGCTGAAGCTAAAGCTCCAACACTTTGGCCACCTGATGTAAAGTCCCAACTCACTGAAAAGGCCCTGATGCTGGGCAAGATTGAGGGCAAGAGAAGGGGGTGACAGAGGATGAGAGGGTTGGGTGGCCTCACCAACTCAGTGGACATGAGTTTGAGCAAACTCAGGGGGTTACACAGTTGGACACAACTTTGCGACGGAAAAACAATCCACAGTGAGTGACAGGTGGAGGAGATTCATTTTTCTTCCACTTTTGTGCACACTTGAAAATTTTCACAATTAAAGGTTAAAGGAAAGTTTTGGAGCCATGCAGCCCCCACCAAAGAAAAGCTATGACCAACCCAGACTGCATATTAAAAAGCAGAGACATTACTTTGCTGACAAAGCTTTGTCTAGTCAAAGCTATGGTTTTTCCAGTAGTCATGTATGGATGCTGAGAGTTGAACTATAAAGAAAGCTGAGCGCTGAAGAATTGATGCTTTTGAACTGTAGTGTTGGAGAAGACTCTGGAGAGTCCCTTGGACTGCAAGGAAATCAAACCAGTCAATCCTTAAGGAAATCAGTCCTGAATATTCATTGGAAGGACTGATGCTGAAGCTGAAACTCCAATACTTTGGCCACCTGATGCAAAGAACTGACTCACTGGAAAAGACCCTGATGCTGGGCAAGATTGAGGGCAGAAGGAGAAGGAGATGACAGAGGATGAGATGGTTGGATGGCATCACCGATTCGATGGACATGAGTTTGAGGAAGCTCCAGGAGTTGGTAATGGACAGGGAAGCCTGGTGCGCTGCAGTCCATGGGGTCGCAAAGAGTCAGATACAACCGAGTGACTGAACGGAGCCCAAAAAAGTGCCTGGCAAGATCTGAAATCACATTCCTCCAAGTGAGTTACAAAAAAGCCGGCAGAAGCACACACTAACCTGGCCTGCAATTTTGTTGATATTATGAGGAGCAAACCTGTAGCTAACTGGGAATGGCCTCTTCAGGAGCCACAGTCCACCAGGCCGCTGTGCCTCCCACCCTGGGTCACTAGCCAGGAGTCCGGAGCCAGGCTCTATCTGAGCTCCAATCCTCACCCAGGAGGATTCATTCGGCTCTCTCAGGTGCTCTCAGGCAGGTCAAACTTCAAGTCACGGACCAAATAAATCCAGGCCACGGAGCCTGATGAAGGGGCCAAGGCAACCGTTCACACAGAGCCTTGCTGGGCTCCACGGCTGAGTCTCCAAATCAAACAAGATCTGACCGGGTGGCCTCTGTGCAAACAGCGGCTGCAGGGAGAACCCAGGCCTGTGTTTACACAGAACCTTTCCCCTCAGAAGCTGAAAGCCATTTCAGGTCGCTCAGTAATTAGCTTAATTAAATCTCACGGGGCTCCTGCCCACTCCGCTCCCGGCTGCCTGTTTCACTCGAGCACGGCTGGGGGATGCAGAGAGGCAGGGCTGCACACCTTGCACACACGTGTAAACACATCACACTTACAGGCCACCCTTCCTGGGGGGCTGTTTGGAAAACCCGGGACTTTGGAGCCTTGTCACTGGCTCTGCAAATGGACGAAACCCATGAACAATGCACACTTCCCTTCATCTGGTCCAGAGGAGGATGTCTATAAGGGACAAAGAAGACAGCAAGCACTTTTTGTCCCAGTATGCAAATGAGAGAACATCTAGATGCTAATTTTGGACCATGGACCCAGGCGAATTGTTACCGGCCCTGGCTTTGTATCGATATTTGAGAAGCCCTTGGAAATGGCATCCCACTCCAGTACTCTTCCCTGGAAAATCCCATGGATGGAGGAAGCTGGTAGGCTGCAGTCTATAGGGTTGCAAAGAGTCAGACACGACTGAACGACTCTACTTTCTTTCTTGCTACTGCCGAATCAGGTCATCAAGAAAATGCTATAAAAACCTTTGAAATTGGTGCCAACATGTTAGGCTTTTCTGCCTCTGGAATAGCCTGTTCCCGCTGATCCATATTAAAGAAACATTCTCAAATCTTTTAGAAGCTGGAACTTGGAAGTTTTCCTCACCAGCTGGCAGGCCGGGTGGCCACCCAGGTCATGTTGGAATAGAAAGACTAACCCAGAAATCATCAGTTTTTCCTAAACTCAAAACCTAAGTCAAGCCCTGTCTCCGCAATACCTGAAAACATTAGTGGGAAGCCTTTTAAACTTATGACCCCATGGGCTAGGATGTGCCCTAAAGAGCTATGCTTTCGTCCAACCCACGTCCCTATAAAAGCAGCAGTGTGTACCCGCCAGAGAGCTGCACAGAATCTAGGGCCACTCAGTAAACACCCAGAAACCACTACCCTCGGGGAAATAAACCCTTGACTTGAGTCTGCTTGACCTCTCATTTCTGCCTGGGGAGACTCATCAAGGGAAACCAGAGCAGACCCGAAGAGGAAGCTTGAACCTCATGGAATGGCCAAGGTTCCACCACCAGCTATGCCAGCTGCCACAGCTGCACTGCCCCCCACAAAAGCAGAGCCTTCATCTTTCTGGCAGGGTGCTGGGGGCGGGGACAATGAAAGCCCTCTTAACCTTACCCAGGAAAGCAAAAATCTAGACCTTTGGAACACAGACGGGCATTTAAGTTCAGAGCCAGCCTATCCCATTGCGACATACTTAGGATGCTCTAAAAGTCTGAGACAACTTTCCAGTAACAGAGGCTCCTACAATCCTTCTCAGGACCAGCAACATTACCCAATGAAGGCCTTTTAAAAATAGTTTCTTTGGGAAATAGATGGGGAAACAGTGGAAACAATGTCAGACTTTATTTTTCTGGGCTCCAAAATCACTGCAGATGGTGACTGCAGCCATGAAATTAAAAGACACTTAATCCTTGGAAGAAAAGTTATGAGCAACCGAGATAGCATATTCAAAAGCAGAGACATTACTTTACCAACAAAGGTCTGTCTAGTCAAAGCTATGGTTTTTCCAGTAGTCATATATGGATGTGAGAGTCGGACTGTGAAGAAGGTTGAGCACTGAAGAACTGATGCTTTTGAACTGTGATGTTGGAGAAGACTCCTGAGAGTCCCTTGGACTGCAAGGAGATCCAACTAGTCCATTCTGAAGGAGATTGGTCCTGGGATTTCTTTGGAAGGAATGATGCTAAAGTGGAAACTTCAGTACTTTGGCCATCTCATGTGAAGAGTTGACTCATTGGAAAAAACTCTGATGCTGGGAGGGAATGGGGGCAGGAGGTAAAGGGGACGACCGAGGATGAGATGGCTGGATGGCATCACTGACTCGATGGACGTGAGTTTGAGTGATGATGGACAGGGAGGCCTGGTATGCTGCAAATCATGGGGTCGCAAAGAGTTGGACACGACTGAGCGACTGAACTGAATGTAAGAAAAGGTCTTCCCTGGTGGTTCAGATAGTAAAGAATCTGCCTGCAATGTAGGAGAACTGGGTTTGATCCCTGGGTGGGAAAGATCCCCTGGAGAAGGGAATGGCAATCCACTCCAGTATTCTTGCCTGGAGAATTCCAGGGACAGAGGAGCCTGGCAGATTATAGTCCATGGGGTCACAGAGAGTCGGACACGACTGAGTGACTAACACAAAAAAGACTTCAAAAATTAAGCATTCAGGCCAAAGTCCACTGAAAAATGGATGCCAGGTGAGGTGACAAATGTGGGCTACCTGTCAGCTGAGGCCACACCCCTTCCTTTCACTACTTCCTGTTCCAGAATCCAGAGAATTGTAACCAGCAGCATAATATACATGATTTCAGCCCAAGCCTAATTTCCAAATGGAAAATATGCATTGTACTACTTTCATTAATCATTTTAACATCTTCACTTTTGAAAAAGTCTTTTTTATCCTAGTGGCTTCAACGGTGCGCTAAGTCACTTCGGTCATGTCCAACTCTTTGTGACACTATGAACCATGGCCCACGAGGCTCCTCTTGTCCATGGGATTTTCTAGGCAAAAATACTGGAGTGGGTTACCATTTTCTTCTCCAGGAGATGTTCCCAACCCAGGTATTGAACCCCAACCTCTTATATCTCCTGCACTGGCAGGTGGGTTCTTTACCACTAGTGCCACCTGGGAAGCCCAGTGGCTTCAAAAGAACTCTTAAATATACAGGAAGTTTCTTAAGGTTGCTGTAATCCAACTGACGAATATTTTACTCTCTTTGATGAAGTGGTAGTTTTGTACCATGCAATTAATCTCTCAGCTCTGACAAATGTGGTATGAAGTAGACATTTAAAATGGAATAGAAATTTCTGTGATTTTTCTTCCCCTAGTTCAGTTCAGTAGCTCAGTCGTGTCTGACTCTGCGACCCCATGAATCGCAGCACGCCAGGCCTCCCTGTCCATCACCAACTNTGCTTCCTGACCTGCATACAGATTTCTCAAGAGGCAGGTCAGGTGGTCTGGCATTCCCATCTCTCTCAGAATTTTCCACAGTTTACCGTGATCCATACAGTCAAAGGCTTTGGCATAGTCAACAAAGCAGAAATAGATGTTTTTCTGGAACTCTCTTGCTTTTTCCAGGCCTTAGCAAATGACCAAACTTGGACTTTTCAGGCTACAGTACAAACTGAAATAATCTGATAACAATTTAACCCATGATTCACTGCACCACTTATGGGGCGGACACTGCTGGAGACATGGTTTAGTGACCACGTGACCGAAAACAAGCCGGACAAGACTGTATGTTAATAAAATGATTAAGGAAGTGGAAACAGAAGAGATGGTCCTTCCAAGATTATCCTGAAGAATCTAACTGAAGAATGGATGTGCACAATGTGAAAGAAAGACTGGAGTCAATTATATTATAAAGTGTGGTGGGGCGAGTGCACTGGTTATCCGCCTAAAGGAGTCAAGACCTTCCTCTGCGCTTTGTGTTTAGCTACAAACAAGGGAGACGGTGCAGCTGGACATCAGTTGTAAGCCCATTCTCCAGTGTTCAGGTTGAAGTTCCAACAATCCTACCCGGTTTCGCTCACTTTGGTATTACCTGGCCTTCCTCGTGAATGTTAGACACCAAACAAGGGGCTCAATGGCTGGTGATTCCAAGAAGCCACACTCTACACCAATACAGAAACAGCCACTGGATATCAGGCAGTGCTGTCTGTCACCCTGGCCAAGCAAGTTTCTTATCCTCTCCAGGCCTCAGTTTACTCCTCTGTAATATGGACAATATAAGAGCCTTTTTGCAGAACTGTGAAAATTAAATGAGATAGTCTCTAAAGCCCTTGACACAATGTCAGTGTCAAGACTTGTTGGTCTTGACAGAGTCGAAATACACAGATTTGGCAACTACCTAAGGTCAAATCCAGGCTTCCCCAGTGGCTCAGTGGTAAAGAATCTGCCTGCAATGCACAAGACAAGCATATGATCCCTGGGCTAAAGTCAAATACAGCCAGTACAGAGTCATCCGGTAGTGTATTTGCCTCCAAGTTCTATACTTTGTGGGACTGACGCTTCTCAACCAAGCAGTTAGTTGAGGCCAAGGTGCCATCAGCTGTTTATCCGGCGTCTGGGTTAATGGTGCTTTGTCCCCATCCCCTCCAGGATCGAAGGAGCCCATCACAGAGCAGTGGGCATTCCGTGTTTCATCAACAGGTGCCAAAGAGAAGCAGCGCCAAGCGCTTGGTCAGGCCGGCTCCTAAGTCAACCCTCCCGGATGGTCACGAATCTGGAACGCGTCCCGGGGGAGCGCGGGGCAGAAGCAGCCAGAGGCGGCTCTTCATGAGTGACCCGCCCGCCGGCAGGCGCGCAGATGGCAGACCCCAAGGGGGGACCGCGGGCAGCCTGGGTCCGGGGACGCAGCCGCACGTGCTCTGAAGTGTGTCGGCGCCACTTCATTCAAACAGGTCCCTACCAGCTACCCCCCGCGTGCGACCTCCAGTCCTCGGCGGCCTCCGCGCCCCCGGGACCACTCTACTCGGGGATGGGAGGTGCCCTTATGCCTCGGTCTCAGCAGAAGAGGCAGGCGCCCTCCCCTTCGGGCACCCCCCCACCCCAGGAAGGGGACGGGGTAAGCGGCCCGAGTCCCCCGCGCCGCTGCGGAGTCGCCTGCCCGGGAGTCCCGGGCAGCACCGCCTGCTGCACTCACCGAGCGTGGCCACCGTGCCGGCCTCGAAGAGCAGGCAGTCCCCGCGGCCGCGCGCCTCCAGCAGGACGCTGCTTTCCCCCGAGGCCTCCAGCCGCCGGAGCAGCCGCAGCGCCTTGCTCAGAGCCATCGGCGCGCGGCCCGGCGCGGCTTCCCGAGCGCCCGCAACTTCCAAGAGTTTCACTTTGCGTCCCCGCCGCGGGCCAGGCGCAGGCTCCTCCCTGCCCCTGCCGGTTCCGCGGCCGCCGACCGGCCCGCCTCCGCCGCGCCCGCGCGCGCCACCCCGGGCAGGTGAGGGCGCGCGGCCGCCTCCCCGCCGCCCGGTCCGCTCCGCCGAGGCGCCGCGCTCCCCCCAGCGGCCGGGCCGTGGCTGGGTGGGTGGGGGGGGGGGCGAGCTCCGGGCAAGATCGGGGGGGCTGATTGGGGCCGGGAGCGGAGGGGAAGTGCTCTCGCGGTGGGCGGCAGCCAGGGAGGAAGATTCCACACATTCCTGGACGCGGAGGAGGCTGCCGTCGGCGGGGCGCCCTGAAGCTCCTGCAACGTTACTGGACGCCCTGCGGCCTTATATGGACCCGCCGGGGCCTGGCCGGCGCCACTAGGCTAGAAACTGCCCGGCCAGGGCCCTCCGCAGCACTCCGGAGTCCTCCCCAGCCCCGTCCAGGGCGCTGCGCCTCCCTCTCTGGTCTGCTTCTGCGACCCTGGGCGAGTCGCCTGTCCTCTGTGACTCAGTGGCCCTAAAGGGTAAAGCGGGATTAGGAAGTGTACTTGCTTCATAACGTTCCAGGGGAGGATGGAGTTAATTCGAACAAAGGGTTTGGTGCACGCCTGAGGAGCGGAAAGTGCTCCATCCATGGTGCCTTTTACTAGCTTTCTGTTCAGAGGGTCCTGCGGCCCCTGTCCACACCAGGCAGAATTTGGGTAGCGAGGAGTCAAAGGTGGGTTGTCTGAGACACTGAGCTCTTCATCTCTGGACCTGCCGCTTACCGTGGGACCTTGACTTCTCTGAACCTGCTTTACTCTCTTATCAGATGGTGAGTGTACCTGCCCCAGAGGCTTGCAGGATGGGCGTGGAGTCATCATTCAGAGGAGCTGAACACTCTGGGGGTGATAAGTAGGGCAAACTGTGAGGTGCTCTGATGGTTGCAGGAGTGAGAGTGAAGGGACTTTTTCCTCTGCCTGGCAACCCTTCCTCCCACTCTGCAGAGTGTACTGCCCTTGACTTCATGGCGGATACTTCAATCAGCCAGAATGTACCCAGGCGTATGGACACCAGCATGTATCCGTGCGTCCCCCATTAGGACACGTGGCCCATCTAGGATGACTGGCAGCTAAGGAACAGGAAGTATGCCCCTCTCGGCACTGGGTTTTAGCCCGGGTGTTGGGACTGGGCTGCAGGGGAGAGGAGAGAGGACAGGGGAGAGGGCTTACCTGGAGTCGTCCTTTGGGTGGGTTTGGGGGTTTCATTTCCTTTTCCTATAGTGAGTGTGTGTCTGTCGGCTCCAGACCTCATCCAGGTGTTCTCATCAGACCCCGAATCCAGGTGATTCCTCTCTCACCCCTATTCTGCTCACACAGAGAAAGAAGCCTGTGGGTCAAGTAGTTTATATATCAGGCATGTTCCAGAAGAAGTAAAGTGCTCGGTGCCAAGGAGGATGCCCACGCCCTTGCCGACATTCAGGAAGGACCAGCAATGACTGACCAGGTAGTCCATCCTCTGCGGATCCCTCCCAGGTGAGATTCGGAGAATGAAAGACATGTGAACAACACCAGAGATTCAAGTCGTTACTGAACATTCTGCCCTCTTGCTCACATATCCCATTATGATATGATGAAAGTCCCAGAAAGGATGCTCATAAGTTATCCAAACATTTGTAAAATGGAGACATTGTTTCTGCCTGAGAACAACGAGCCATTGAATGAGGCATTGTAGCTTCTGGCCCGTTTCCTTTCCTTTTAAACTCCAAGTTCTCTTCTTCCAGGAAGCCTTCCTGTGATGCGGAGATTCCAGATAACCCCTCACACTCACAGATGTCCACTTAGGCTCTCACCTGCTTACATGTTGCTTGAGAAGTGTTTGTAGAGTTCTATTTTCTTAGTCTTGTTTCACAAATTAGGTTGTAAGGTCTACGGAAGGGGATCAAGTCTTCTAAAATTTTCTCTCTCCTCTTTCCTGCCTTTCCATGAGCCACAGCTCTGCCCAGTGACATTCTGAACACGTTTTAGAAACTTTCCTATAGTCCAGACCAGCACTTTAGCTTCACAGCTTAGACACTGTCAGACACAATCAACTGTAAGATGAACTTCTATTTCATGTACGACTGAGAAGGAAAAAAATGCTGCCAATTAAACTACGTAATGAAATCATTAGCAATGTCCTGATTTCAGCAGTTATAGTGTGTGTCTTGGATGCCAGTAATGGCTGTTCCTACCTCTGAGAATTGCCTGAATGAGCCAAGTGCCTGCTGTGTTTTCAGGTCTCTGCCCTCTGGTTTGGAGTGGGATGGGTCCATGGGGACAGCAAAGGAAGCCCTGCCCTTTCATCCATGCTTCCTTGATAGACTGAGAGTCACCTAGGCACCAGTCCGTTTAGCAGATGGAGAAAGTAAGAGATCCTAACACATTCAAGAAAAAGGTCAGCTCTGACACCTAAACCATGAGTGCAACCTGAGAAGACCACTGGACCGTCTGGGGAGTGTTCCCGGGGAAGAATTAAGGAAGAAACGGGGGCAATAGCATAGTTTGCTGACTTTGGAAGCCTGACTAGGGAAAAACACAAAATGAACAGGACAGTGGGCAGTGGACAAGAGAGGACAAGAGAGCTTTCTAGGACAGGCCGGGCCTGCTCAGGTGATGCTTTCATCAGATCATCTTGGCTTCTGAGCTGCAATTTGAGGGAGCAGTGGGACCAGAGAGGAAGCAACTGTGACATCCAGGGGTGCAGGTGAGCATGGGCGTTGGGAGTGAGTGGAGAGAAACAGTTGGGTTTGGGGTAGTTCTTTGAATTCTGTGAGCCCACGGGGTTTGCTGCTAGAGTGGACGTGGAATAAGAGGAAGAGGCAGGAGTTTGGTGATACCATGATACTTTTGGCCAGATCACCTGGAAAGGTGGAATTGTCACCAAGTGAGATAAAGATGAGATGGTTGGATGGCATCACTGACTTGATGGACATGAGTTTGAGCAAGCTTTGGAGCTGGTGATGGACAGGGAAGCCTGGCATGCTGCAGTCCATGGGGTCGCAAAGAGTCAGACACAGCTGAGTGACTGAACTGAACTGAGCTGAGATAAAGATGGCTGTGGGAGCAGCAGATGGCTGAACAGGCAGGCAGATTGGGGCATGTTAATTCGGATACGACTTAGCAAACAGCAACAAAGTTTTGAGATGCCTGTTAAAAATTCAGGTGAAGGTGTTGAGTGGGCCACTGGTTATGTGAGTTGGAGTTCCAGAGGAAGTTAAGGCAAAGGAGCCAATATGAAGGCTGTGAGCATCCCCAGGGTGTTTAAACTCTTGGTCTGGATGAGTTGACCACAGGCTGAGTGCTGGTCAGAAAGGGAGGAGTGGGAGCTGAGCCTAGGGACACTCTGGTCTGGGGTGCTGAGGGCAAGGAGGGGGCCCACGAGGTAGGGGACCACCAGCCATTACTTGTCCTAGGATCCAAAAGAAGCAATCACCCCAAGGAGCAGACGGCAGTCAAGGGTGGCAAAGGCCACTCTGGGTCCACGACAGGACTGCTCCTTTGACTTTTGTCACATAGAGGTTTCGACTGCCCATTAGGAGAGCAGTTTGGGGACATGGGAGGGGATATAGGGAGCTCTTTTTTACAGCCCATTTCTTCTTGTATGACCCTCTGTGTAGCCAGGCATCTAGGTGTCGACTCCAGGTGATTGAAAGCACGCAACACACTTGGAGACCATCATTCTGAACCCCCTCAGCTTCTCCTGGCGAAACGCTCTATTGTTCTCATTACTCTGGGTCCATCTTCCAGTTTCCTCGCCTGGAAACATGTGGTGCGCACACTGGACACAACTGTCTAATAAGGCTCTGACTCACTTTGCACACGATTGAGGCGATGATCCACAGTCATTGCTGGGTTTGTTTCAATTCCATGTACATTTGTACTCTCTTTAAAAGGGTTTCATTAAACATACAACAAATTATGACTTAACTTTCATACCTTAATAAAAATTTCTATCTAAATGCATTCACAGATTAGAAGATACTTTTTTGTCTAGACCGAGGGCCCTTTTAGGGAGTTGAGAAGAATGTGATCACCATAATATACTGGCGAAACGACTCAGCCCAGCCCAGATGAGCTTTATCGAGTCTCTGTGTGTACTGACTGGCTGGCTTTAAAAGATTTCTAGCCCTGACTTAGATAAAACTTGAAAGTTTTTCAAAGTGCTTTTCCTGTGCAATATTTAATTAGCCATTAACAACACTGTGGATATTTAAAGCTAAAAACTATTATTCTAGAGTCATTAATTAACTGATTCATTCATTTACCCAAACTGCAACCTCCCATAAACGTGTTTAGTCACCAAAGAGATTGCATAACCTTGCAGACTGGTGTCATTTTTCTAAACAACAATTACTTAATATCATCGGATATTGTTAGTCTTCACGTTTCCGAGTGTCTTGTAAATGTCATCAGTCACTTTCCATAGTCTGTGTGAACTGCACAAGTAATGTTGACACAGTCTGACTGACGCGCCTCTAAACCCCCTTTAGTTTTTTTATTTTTATTTTTCGCGGTGGCCTCTCCCATTGTGGAGCACGGGCTGCAGGGCTCTCGTGCATGCGTAGTTGTGGTACGTGGGCTCAACAGTTGTGGTACACAGACTTAGTTTCTCCTTGGCACATGGGATCTTCGCGGACCAGGGGTCGAACCCGTTCCCCTGCATTGGCAGGGGAATTCTTAACCACTGGATCACCAGGGAAGTCCTCTTAACCCTCTTCAGATACACGTTTCCCTTCCATTTCATTTTTCCCCTGGCAATTTACTTGTTGAAAAAACTAGCTCTCGTGCTCAGCAGCCCTCACAGACTGCCTTTTGCTGAGTGTTCCTGTGGTCTCGTTTAGCTTTGAGGATGACCTGTAGTCTAGCTCAGTAGCTGGATACAGAAGCTCTAGCAGATTCTATTTCCTGGTTAGGTATGCTCTTCCCATCAGGGGGCACAGGTCTGACTGCTTCTCTTTGTGACGTAGCAGCCACTGAGCTTCAGTGCTGTTGTCCTTGCAAGCCAGTTATGGTCTGTTATGTTGCTTTCTTGGTCTGTAGCCTTTTTTGTTTAGGCGCTAAGTCCCGCCCAATACTTTTGCGACCCCATGGGCTGTAGCTCACCAGGCTCCTCTGTCCATGGGATTTCCCAGGCAAGAATATGGGAGCCGGTTGCCATTTTCTTCTCCAGGCGATCTCCCCAACCCAGGGATGGAACCTGTGTCTCCTACATTGGCAGGCAGTTCTTTACCACTGAGTTACCTGGGAAGACCCCATTAGTAGCTAAAATTCTTCTAAAATAACAGAAAATTCCCATCTACTATTTTTTACCTGATGGCAACATAAACAAAAGAGGTAGAAGATGATTCTTTTCCTTTATTTACTAGAGTTCAAAATAATGAGTTTCTTTGAACTCAGTGAGTTGGTCTATTAACATCCTCCAATAGTGACCAACTAGTTATATTTTTTTCACTCTCATTATGAACTCCTATTTGAGTTTAAACAGACTTGATGTGTTCCAGTCCCTTGCAGTCTTATCCTTATTTATGCTCAAAATGGTCCCTCTTTGGCCACTGGAAGCATCTTTAAGTTGACTCCAGCTCCTCTTGACAGGACCCTAAAAGTCCTTGATTGTTTCCTTGCCCTTTAGAATGAAATACCAAGCTCATCTTATACATTTTCTGCTCTTAAGAGTGGGAATTAATCATTTCTTTAAGAAGCCCTGATTCTCTTTGGTTGAAAATGGCATTTGAAGATCACATTTGGTCATTTAGAAATTTTACCCTCATGGTCTCAGACCCTGTCTGCATATTAATCCAAGCCGTTTTACCCAGTAAAGCTCATTTTCTCTAAGACAATTATTTGAAGCTGCTCCTCCCTCCCTCCCCATCTCCTCCACCCCCTACTCTCAGCGATTTACTGGCCTCACGCTTCCCTGAGAAAGTGGAGACCCGAGGAGAGAACGCCCTCACTTTCCATCCCTGAGCCTCCCACATCGTCTTCTTTTCCTGCAGTGACAGGGAGGAAAGCTTGACCATGAAGGTTCTCTGGCACTCTTGTGTAAGCTCTGCAATCTGGGAAAAGGCACGAACTTCAAACAGCTGCAAGAACAGCTTCCAACAAACACCTCTCCCGGGGAGAGACTCGAGCTTCTGCATCGACAGCAGCCCTGCTCCCTGCCACGTGCTCAGACCCTGTCCCCCTTCCTTCCCAAGGACTCTGTCCCTTCCCTTAGCCCCACTGTCTGGGTCGCCGAACCCCCTTTCTCCTAGATCATGCCCCGCAGGTCCAGCTGTGCTCCAGGATCTCCCACTATAAGGGGGAGACCCTCCGCCCACTCCGCTCCCCATGGCGCTTCCCGGATATCATAAACTTGAAATGAAGCCACTCTGTGGGATTCAGGGGCGTCGGAGGCACGCTGGAGCTGTCCACCTGGGGCTGTTTATTCCACATCACACTCGCCTGGTAAGCCTCGCCTGGGCCCACCTCTCCTCCTGACCACTGCATCCGCCCTTCTCTGGACTCGCAGTAACTGGCCTGTTTCCGCACCTTGCCCCACAGCACAGCGGGCGAAGCATGGCACCCACTTGTTCGGGCATGGTCCCCTTTCTGCCCCCGCTATCCTTCTACCCACCCCCCAAGGTGCAGGCTCACTGCCCTCCCTGGGTCCCCAACAAGCCAGGTCCCGACTCAGGGTGCCAGTGTGAACCGTTGCCCACTGGCTGCATCCTTCTCAGCTTGCTTCCTTCTCACACAAGACGCCCGCAGAGGAGCCCATCACACTATTCTCCACCTTTCTATATCCTGTTGTTACCCTCAGTGGCAGGGATCCATCCATCTGACTCCACACATCTGTGCTTTACTTGGTCACCTTCACTCAGACAGAATCAAGTAAACTTTAAATGCATGAACTCAGCAGCCTGACGGCTAGGTTTGAATCCTAGAGCAACACTTGCCGTGCAGGGCAACCTTGAGCAACGAGATGAACTTGGCTGCCGCTGATTCTGAATCTTTTGTATGTGAGAATTAAGGATGCTGTGAGCATTAAGATAGGCGGCGCAGTAGTAAAGAATCCACCTGCAGGAGGCGCAGGAGACACGGGTTCGATCCCTGGGTTGGGAAGATCCCCTGGAGAAGGAAATGGCAACCCTCTCCAGTGTTCTTGCCTGGGAAATGCCATGGACAGAGGAGCCTGGTGGGCTGTAGTCCATGGGTCACAAAGAGTCAGACATGGCTGAGCATGTGTGCGCGCACACACGCACATGCACACACAGGGTGTGGAACAGTGCCTGCCCCACAGTGACACTAGGCCGGTGTCAGCCGTCCTTGCTGCCGCCCACTGCACATGTCTGTACATTTCAGGGCCATGACTGTACAGTTATCACTGGACACCCAGCGCCTGGCATCCTGGAGTCCTTGTTGAGTGAAGGAATGAAGGAGATGTGGACACCTGTGTGGAACTGGCCTGGAAACCGAGCCTCTCATGTAGACACTGGGCCAGTGGCAGCTCAGATGATACAGGCCTTTGCGTTTCATTGCCAGAGGCTAGAACTGGAATACACACGAGAAGAACTGAGCAGCTGCAGCCGCGGAAGAAGTGAGAGGCCCGTCTGTGTTCTCTATTGCAGGCGGCCCTGCTGGCTGTCCACCTGTGAGGTCCTTCTCGCTTCCTGGCATCGCCTTCCTAGACATGGCCGTGTGTCTTGGCCACTGTCCACCCCATTGGGATTGGGAAGCCTTGCAGAGCAGGTGAGGTCTGGGGTCACCCGGCTCAGGTCCCTGGGAAAGCGTACCTCGCTCTGCTGCCTGTGGCTGTGGGGTGGGGGTTGGACATCGTTAATAGGAGGGGGTGCTTGGAGGTTCATTATATTAGGTTATTATCTTTTGTAAACAGGGAGCATGAAGCACTGATCTGTGCGCACACACACACACACGACTGGACTTATGACCTCACGGTGGGGGCAGGGGGGGGGGCGGAATAGCTGAGTCCAGGCTCTTATCAGTTTTCCTTGCAACCCAAGAGCCTCCCAGACACAGACTGAACCCTGTCAGGGTGCCTGGCAGCTCGGCCACCCCGCAGCCGTGGTGCGCCTGGAGCCCGGGTGATGCAGGGTCTCAGGTAGGTTTGTGTGGCCCCTGCCCCCCCTCCAGTCTCCTTCTGAAAGCCAGCGACCCCTGAGGCCGATGGGTCCATTCAAAGACGGGTCCATGGGGGCGCCTGTGGGCCCCGGGAGCCAGGGGAGCTGTATTGGCGCCTCCGGCCAAGACCAAGCTCCACACACAGGTGTGCCGGCTGCCAGTCCAACCTTGGGCCCCGCCCCGGAACAACCCGGGAAAAACAGCCCGAGGCACACCTGTCACAGGTGGGGAGTGGGGGCGGGGCCTTTTTCAAGCCAAGAACAGCTAGAACCTGCTTGTCCATCGTTTGGTTCAGTTCCACACTCAGGGAGAGCCTTTTCCAGGGGCCGGGTGGCTGTTCAGGGTGGAATCTGGCTGTTCAGTTAACCGAAGATGCTCTGACAACAAAGGTCAGCCCCCTCTCCCCACCCCTGGCCCTTCCACGCCTGCCTGGCATAAGAGCTGGGCCAGTAGGTTGGTGGGGTGGGGAAGGGGAAGAAGGGGAGAGGGGAGGGGGGAGAGGTGGGGGAGGATCCGCTGCCCAGCCCCTCCCCCACAGGATTCCCGCCAAAGAGGAAGAGCAGGCCTCCCAAAGGAGCTCCCATTTCAGTATGGAGGTGCCTGTTTCCCTTCTGCCCTTAACTCTTCTCCAGAAATACCCCTTTCCTGAGGGGGTTACAAGAGCTATCCATGGAGGAAAATGCCAACTGTTTAATAATAAGACCTCTGTACCTCGTCACTCCAAGAGCATGGCGAAAAAAGTTACAGAGGGGTGAGTTTTGGTCCCACATCCAGAAGAACGTTTTAGCAATTAGATGCGTGTTATAGTTTAAAAAAAGGGAGTGCTGCCTGTGTAGAAGTAACCTCCCCATCTTTGGCTAGATGCAGGCAGAGGCTGGATACTGACTCCATCCTGTGGGTATGTAAGAAAGGAGAAACTTTATGTTTCTGTTTTTCTGTGTTTGGAAAGTTTCAAAATATAAATTTTAGGGAATTAAAAATAATATAAATTTTAAATAAACTGCAAATTTTGCAAATAAAATGTGCATCTAAAATAAACTGTGCTCCTTTGACTTAAAAATTCTCTCAGTAACAGCATATTATAGCTAATGTATCAGAGGTACTTAGGAATGCTTTGGCTGGAAGTAGCAGAAAACTCACCTATAAAAGTCTTAAACAAGAAGTCTCGTGGTAGAGCATCTAGAGTTAGGGTAGCAGTTCAGCAATGTCATCAAAGATCAAGGTGAGGTCCTTCTTTCTTTTCCATAATTCTTAACACAGTGGCCTGTTGACTCATGATCACAAAATGGCTGCTTCAGCTCCAGGCATCGCACTAATATCCAAGGTAGAAAGAAGAGAGGAATCTAGGTCAGTGGTATCTAAAAAGCTTCCCCAGAAGCCCCTAACAAATTGTGTCACATGCCCCCTCCCTTAGAGACGTTCCCTCTCTCTTCAGTTGAAGTGGACTAGAGAGAAAGGGGCTGGGAATGAATGGGCTTGAATGAACATCTGATCATCTGGCTATTTAAGCATAAGGTTTAATGCTGCCTACAGTTATAAATTATTTTAGCTGTTCCTGATGTCATGTATCTCCCCCCAAAGCAATCATGGTGAAGTGGAGAGGACAGCAGGGATTTCTGCCTTGCTCATTGAATGCGAAAGCCCCGATAGGACTTACTAAATACCAGGTTCTCCAAATGTCTCATCTGCCGTTTTTCCTGGTGGTGACACTGCCTTCTGACCCTCTAATTTGGTGTTTTATCCAGTTGACAGAATTTGTTTTTTCACCGGGGTGCTAACAAACTCAGCAGGCTCACATGGTTTTCCTCCTCTGCTAACAAATACACGGATCACTGGTATTTTCAACTTCGCTCTTGAATTAGGAGGCCAACACGTCACTGTCCCAGTGGACATGTTTCCACAGGGAGTGTGGAAGAAAAATTGTCAGATACAAAGCTGACAGTCAGCAAAACAATATTACAGCATTTTTTGCAGATCAAGCTATGTGACTATTTCAACCACAAAAGCGAACACGAAATAACTTCTCTGACAAAAGAGGAACTGGGACCCCCCTGGTGGTCCAGTGCTTAAGACAGTGCGCTTCCTCGGCAGAGGCAGAGGTTCAGTTCCTAGCTGGGGAAGATCCTGCGTGCCCAGTGGCACAGCCAAAAAAAAAAAAAAAAAAATGGATCTGCCACAGTTTAGTGAGCACAGTAAAAAGAATACAGGAGCTGTTACCTCAGGTCACCTGGCTCATATCCGTCTTACGAGTCCCTACTTCTGTGACTTCCTGGTGAATTGAAATTTTTCTGTGAGGCAACATCTGTCTTTGATTCCCTTCTTTTACACAAGGTTAGCTTGGCATCTTTTCTTAGTGCCCGTGGAAATGTCTTAGCAGTTAAGGTTCCCAGTCACTTTTCCCCCTCCAATTTTACTGAGATGTAACTGACATATAACATTATATGAGTTTAAAGTTAGAAGAGGTAGTCTGCTTGATTCTCCATGAGGACATGGCTTTTGTCCTACAAAAACGTCCCACGGTTTGTGGTTTTGTTGTAGCCGCACATTCTGGGAAACAAACTCACTCAGAAGGACAAGGCAGATAGCGGAGTGCAGTTGATTACACCGGAGTCTCCTCTCAGCCAAGGACCCTGACCAGTTTTTCTGAAAACCTTATATACCCTAAGTGTACGTGCCCAAACCCCCCTCCCCAAATTCCCTGAAACTAGTCTGAACAAAGGAAAAGAAAGATGCAATCAAAGTTAACCCGTGATTCCTATGCCTTAAGCCTAGGTAGTTAACAGTGGATAATTATTAATAGGCCTGTGGTCATACCCCAATAATCATAATAGAATTCATGATTCTATTTGGTTACACAGATAACTAGGATATTCTTTTAGGCAGCAGAGAGTCTAGGTACAAGCCCTGGGGCTCTTCCCTCCAGCGGGCCTGGTTTTCCAGTTGGTAGTCGTTTCCATAGATACTGGGCATATAGCTCAAAGTCCGTAGTCCGGGCCAAGATGGAGTCCTGCTCTCGAGATGGAGCTGTTCTGTCTCTTTCCTCCTTCATTCCCCCTCTTGATGCTCTTAACTCATAGTATGGGCATCATTCATAGGGCTATACGAATCCTGACTCTCCAGCCTCCAATTTGGGAGAACGACACCAACCTTTGGGTTGCAAAGTTCATAATACATTGTAAAATAAAGGGTCCACAAAGCAGAACTATCAAGACAACTGTAACAATGGCAAATACAGTTTTCCACCAATCACCCTTCACCCAAGATAGGACCGAAGTCCAGAAAGGAAGATTATCATCAGACATAACTTTTACCTGACCTTTCATGTCATCTAGGGTGGCTGATATAGAGTCAGATAAATCAGGAATATATACACAACATTCAGCTTTAATTATAGCACAGGTCCCTCTTTGTACTGAGACTATGATTAGTCTCAAGTGATACCAGCAAGTCCTTGTAGCAGCAGTTGATTGTAGAGCTTCACCTCTTTTTCTTCTTTAAGATGATCTTGGCTTCACGGGGATCAGTGGGGTCCTGTTGTGTAGTCCACTCAGCGTCCTCCAGGTCTGGTGGTATGCTCTCTTCACCCTCATGTGGTGGATCCAGGGAGTGACACCTGCAACTTTAACCGCAGTAAGGCTGGTTAGGAGTCCTGTTTCCTGTTCTTGACCACACCTGATCCCCGGGCACAAATTCGTGAATCTGTTCCCAGATTCACCTGGGAAAGCACCTGTACAGAAAGCACCCTTTCTTGTACAAACTTAGTTACCTGATTTATTGCCTTACCCAGTTGTTCCATCTGCTGTGAAATCTCATCTCCCCTTACCTGAGGCAAATTTGTTGACACCTGTTTTATTATGGGAGGGGGCCTCCCATACACAATTTTGTACGGAGAAGAGCCATTGGACTATGGGGTCATCCTGAGTCTGAGCAGAGCTGTCAGAAACAAGTCCACCCAGGGACAGTCAGTCTCTAAGATCCACCTGGAGAGTGTCTATTTAAGTGTCCGGTTGGTTCCTTCCAACATCCCAGAACTCTGGGGTCTATATGCTGTATGTAATTTCCACTTGATGTGTAAAGTTTTGCTTACTTGTTATACTAAATCAGCTACGAAAGCCATTGTCTGATCCAATGCTGGTAGGAAATCCAAATCTGAGAACTATCTCCCTAAGCAGGCACCGGGCTACTTTTGATGCTCTTTCAGCTTCTACCCATCCTGAGAACGTACATACCATGACCAGCAGGTAATGGTAGTGTCGGTGAGGTTTCATTTCTGTGAAGTCCGCTTCCAGGTGTTCAAAGGGCAGTGTGCCTTGTACCTGAATCCCTGGAGGTTTCTGTCTGTGCCAAGAGGCAGCATTGACCTATGAGCAGGCAGTGCAGTTCTGAGATTTTGTCCTGCATAGGGAAGAGAGGCGGGGAACCAAGAAATATTTTTAAATTAGCTCTTCCAGTTTATCATGGCCTAGATGGGTCGCTTGGTGTGTTTGGCTTACCAGAGTGGGTGCCGGCTCCTCTGGTACCAATAATTTGCCACTTGGCAGTTCCCACCATCTCTTTTCAGTCTTGATGGCCCCTTCTGCTTTGGCTAGTTGCTTTTGGGCTTCAGTGTATTTTGGAGAGTCTAGCATTAGCTCAGGTAGCTTCGCCAATACAAGAACTTTAATAGCGGCTTCACTTGTCACTCCCAAGCCCTCGGCTGCTTGTTTAGCGGTCTTATCTGCCAGTCTGTTCCCTGAGCCTGGGGGGTATCCTCTTTTTGACGTCCTCAGCAGTGCATGACTACAACTACCCTTTCTGGTTCCCAGGCAGCATCTAATAGGGTCTTAATTTCTTCCTTGTTTTTAGTATCTTTTTCACTAGCTGTCAGAGGCCTCTCTCCTTATGCAGAGCCCTGCAGTGTGGCAAAAGCAAACCTGGAGTCTGTGTCAATCCTTGTCTCCTTACCTTTTACAGCTGGAGGGCCTGGATTAGAGTAGGTAGTTCGGCCTGTTGAGTGGACCAGTGTGACGGCAGAGAGCCAGCCTCGACGATGGTTTCTTCCGTGACTACTGCACATCCCGACAGTCACTGTCCTTGTTTCGCCAGGCTGGTGCCATCGGTGTACAGGGCCCAATCTGGGTCCGGGATTGGCTGGTCTCTCACGTCAGGTCTGCTAGCATATTTTTTGCAATCACGTGAGGGCCCACCTTCTCCCACAAGAAAGAGAGAGGCCAGATTCAGGGCCTGACAAGGCTCAGTAGTAGCATGGGGGTTCTCACATAACAGTCAGTGGTATTGGATAATCCGGGATGTTGACAGCCATTCATGGGGGTCCCCTCGCAGGAGAGTGTTGACCTCATGTAGGACTTTTATGAACAAATATTGGCCCAGAGTCAGCTCGGTTGCCTCCTGGACCAGTAAGGCAATTGCCGCAACTTCCAATAAGTGTCCCAGCCACCAGTGGCAACACTGTCCAGCTGATTAGAGATAAGTCACTGGTCTGTCCCATGTCCCCATAGTCTGGGACAACACTCCCCTAGCCGCCTCGTCCTTCTCAGTCAGGTAAAGAGTAAACGGCTTGGCGAGGTCTGGCAGGCCCAAGGCGGGTGCTGACGTCATTGTACCGGGTTTGAGTTCTATTACCAGTGGGACTTGTTTTACAAGCCTGGGATGGGTTGTCTTCCACCCAGACCTCAGGGAATTGTTAACTCTCTCTCTCAACTGTTTAGCTTGTCCAGTTTCCCTTCCAGAAGATCGTACAACCTCCATTCATCTTGAGGGGTTACTGAGAGGAAGAGTAAATAGGTGGTTGAGCCCACTCGAACAGTGGGTCTTTCGTTGGGGGGAAGGTCACTTGTGTCCCCAATTTAGACAGCAAGTCTCTTCCTAACAAAGGTACTGGGCATTCAGGGATGTATAAAAATTCATGAGTCACTTGGTGTCCCCCCATCTGACATTTTCAGGGTAGGCTAGAAACACAAAGGCTGCATTTATCATATCTGAGACCCAGCAGCCTCTGGCGGGGTCTATTGGCATATAGTCTATAGGCCTCGCATAGTCTTTCCCAGAACTCAGAGGGTGATTTGCTTTCCCTTTGAATCACTTCAGAGGGTTTTGCAATACTCATAGCTTTTCGGGCCTCCCTCTTGAGACCTTGTAAAACAGCCTCCCGATATCTCTCCAGGTGGCCCCCCTTCCTCTGTGTTTCAGTCCCAGTTGGGCCTCTCATCGCAGTGGCTGGTTCTGCCCACCGCTGCAGGTTTGCAGCACCCTCAGGGGCCATTGCTCTTAACCATTTTCTGGCCTCAGGATCCTGTGTCGTTCCTTAGTACTGAAAAGGGAGACTAGTAGTGGGATTATGTCATCCTGTGCAGGGCAGTGGGTTAGAAATATAGCCCTTATTAGCCTAATCATGGCCTGTGGCTGCCCCGAGTTCGGTGGAGCGTGTCCTGAACTGGAGACTGTTGTAGCTCTCTGAGGGGCATCTGTAGTGGCGTTCTTTCCCCCGTTCCTTGGTGGAGCACAGCCTCTGTCTAATTGCTGTGTTTTCTTCCCCCTTCCCATCAGTACTCACCGGGAGAGATGGATACAATCTAGGAGGTCCAGCTGAGGTGGGATTCTGGGGGCATTGACCAGAGGTCTCCATTGCTGGGATTGGAGCCTGCTGAAACGGCGGCTCCATGAACTCCGGGAGAGCTGGCGGAAGAGCAGCGGCTGCTGCAGGACTTCACCTGGCACTGGATTGGGCAGTAAGGCGGCCTCCGGTCCTGGTGGAGCACTGCGAGGCAGGCGCGTCATTATCTAGTATGGAGGAGGGGTCAGGTCATCCCCGTCCAAATCCTGTGGAATTTCCTTTTTTATCATCAGTCATTTTTTGTGCCACTAATATTTTTCCCTTTCCCTTCTGGATACAGAACCTTGTCCAAGTAGGAGGGTCTTGAGCTAACCCTGGCCATGAGTCAATATATGGATATTGATCTGGGTGTCCTGGCTCTCCCTGACTACTGTATAGACTGCGTCCACTATTTTTAAGTTCATGATGTTCTCTGGTAGCCATCCTACTCCCATAGGGGACCATTCGACCTCATAGAGTATGTGGAGGCGGTTAGGCTTCATCTTCACCCCACAGTCTCCTCCTAATCCCTTCTTTAAATGTTTAATCATGCACTCTAATACAGTTGCCTTAGATTCACTTCCCCTTATCTTGCCTACCTTCTTAGACCTTCTTCTACTTTTGCTTTTCGTTCTGTCTATGAAGTTCTCAGTACCCTATGTACTTCTGATATTTCCACTCAATGACACTTAAATTGCCATTCTGCCTCCTTCCTAATGGGTCAGAAGAGCCTTATCTGCCAGATCCCAGAGGGAGAAGGGGGATCGGCGCGTCTTCACCTGCCGGTCAGCACAGCCGAACCAGAACACCTCCGTAGTCCAAGACTGTTTCTCCCTTAACTTTTAAAGTCTGTTCTGCCTTGGTGGGCTTAATCAGGTGCGGATGAAAACACAGATGGGTTAAATACCTCGCGTCCCAGGCCGTCTCCGGAGAAGCCAGTTCATGCTCACTTTTGCATCCCCCTCCTTCTAGCCTGACAATTCCAAGGCGGTCAAGGATTTCATAGCAGATGGGACAGCTCCTTGGGGAGGGCAGAATACGAGCACACAAAAACCAAGTTTCTTCTCCTCAAAACCCCCTGGCAATTGCTTGGTAACAATTTTCCCCAAGACGGCGTGGACACCACCTCCTAAATGACCTTCACAAATTTCCTTCCTAAGCCCTAACACGCTCATCAACCTGTGTACCAAGCAATCGTTGCCACCTGCCTATTCCAGGCTCCTGCGGGTCCGTGCCCCTTCTAGTCCCTCCCAGGGGGGTGATCAGGCCCCCACTTCCCCCCTGCCGGGTGGGTTCCTCCTCACCTGAGCGCTCAGTTCCCCTGCTGTCGTCCACTACCTGCTAACATGAACGGTCCGGGCACTGAGAAGCAGAATCCTTCCAGAAGGGTGAGGTGCCATCCCCTCTCTAGAAGATTCGAACTGCAAGGCCTCGGAGTAGTCCCAAATGGGACTTGTCTCCTCAAAGTGAGGAGTTTCCTGGCCCATGCACCAAATGTAGTAGCCACACGTTCTGGGAAACAAACGCACTCAGAAGGACAATGCAAATAGCGGAGTGCGGTTTATCACACCGGCGGGCCCAAGGCAGAGTCTCTTCTCAGCCAAGGACCCTGACCACTTTTTCTGAAAACCTTATATACCTTAAGTGTAGGTGCCCAAACCCACCTCCCCAAATTCCCTGAAACTAGTGAGAAGACTCTTGAGAGTCCCTTGGACTGCAAGGAGATCCAACCAGTCCATTCTGAAGGAGATCAGCCCTGGGTGTTCATTGGAAGGACTGATGCTAAAGCTGAATGAAACTCCAGTACTTTGGCCACCTCAGGCGAAGAGTTGACTCATTGGAAAAGACTCTGAGGCTGGGAGGGATTGGGAGCAGGAGGAGAAGGGGACGAGAGAGGATGAGATGGCTGGATGGCATCACTGACTCGATGGATATGAGTTCGAGTGAACACCAGGAGTTGGTGATGGACAGGGAGGCCTGGTGTGTTGAGATTCATGGGGTCTCAAAGAGTCGGACACGACTGAGCGACTGAACTGAACTGAGCTGATTCTGAACAAAGGAAAAGAAAGATACAATCAAAGTTAACCCGTGATTCGTATGCCTTAAGCCTAGATAGTTAACAGTGAATAATTATCAATAGGCCTGTGGTCATACCCCAATAAGCATAGTATAATTTATGATTCCATTTGGTTACACAGATAATTAGGGTATTCTTTTAGGCAACAGAGAGTCTAGGTACGAGCCCTGGGGCTCTTCCATCCAGGGGGCCTGGTTTTCCATATGGTATGTCGTTTCCATAGATACTGGGCATATGGCTCAAACTCCACAGTCTGGCCCAAGATGGAGTCCTGCTCTCGAGATGGAGCCTGTTCTGTCTGCTTCCTCCTTCAGTTTTTAGGAATATTTGTGATGCGTGAACTGGGACTCCATGCCTAGCTCCTAAGTGGCTTCTGGGGCACAGAGGGTCTCCAGTCACAGTGGCCATTTTCAGCTTGACTTGCTTCTCAGTGCCCAGGCGACCCNGCTTCCTCCTTCAGTTTTTAGGCATATTTGTGATGCGTGAACTGGGACTCCATGCCTAGCTCCTAAGTGGCCTCTGGGGCACAGAGGGTCTCCAGTCACGGTGGCCATTTTCAGCTTGACTTGCTTCTCAGTGCCCAGGCGACCCCCAGGGGCTCACATGCATATTTTTAGACAGTAGTGTTGACTAGACAGCCAGGTTTGTTTGTCTCTGTATATCCGGAAGTTTGCTCACAGTGAGTTAAATAAGCTTTCTCTGCCTCTCGGTGCCAGGACTCCCCAGGAGGTAGTGAGGATATACTCAGAGCTTGCTTTCCCCTCGCTTTTCATTCTCTCTGCCACAACATGTCCTGCCCATCCCAATACCCTTTATGCAAAAATCCAAAACCCCACACGGAGTCAAACAGCTGTGAAAGGAAGGACTTTCCTTTCTCTACAAGGCTGGATGACTTTCCATTTCTCCCTCCTTTGGCCAAGGATGACAGTAGGTCTTTGCTCTGCCATCACTTAACAAGCTGGTGCTGAGCCTGAAAGGCCTCTGGGGATTTTGCATAAAGACTGCTGGACAAAATCTGGCATCTGGCTCAGACAGTTGACCTGGGTGATCACCCAGAACCTCCAGGGCTAAGGGGAAACTACC
>SJYA01001381.1:298838-332659 GCA_006410615.1 Neotragus moschatus | reverse complement strand
TTCCATGTCCAGTTCTAACTGTTGCTTCCTGACATGCATACAGGTTTCTCAAGAGGCTACTACTACTATATACTGGACCTATATGCTAGACCTTAGGCCATGTTGCTTCTCTCTCAATAACCTGATGAGCTAGAAAGCATCGTCCTCACTTTACAGGTGAGGAGGCCAAGGCTACCCAGATGAGTGATTTCCACATCACACACCTAAAAAAGTGAACAAGCCAGACTAGGAATCTAGAATACCTAGGGCCAAGGCCCCTCTTTTAACAAATAGTTAACCAATACAGGAAGTCAGGGCAAAATCAAATATGTCTCTGGAATTGCCCCAGGGACTAAGGATACCATGGTTTTGTTAAGAGAAATAGATAAACCGATGGAGGAATAGCAATTTCTGAGGCAGCTTGATAAACTCATTAGCAGGCAGCTGAAAAGGCAAGCCTGGAGTTGTGAGCAGGTTAGGGATAGGAGTCATGGCCTCAAGAAGATAGATGAAACTAAGTGGGACCTGAGACTATCAAGAGAGGGGCTATAAAGAAACAACAGGATGGTTGACCAGGCTTATCCTTCAGGATACAATCAGACAAACACATGTTCATTAGGAAAATTTCTCAAAGTGCTTAAGATATTGAAACATTGTCCAAGACTCCACTGCATCTACTAAATAATTTGCATTATATATCATAGCCGTAATCTACAGACTAATTATGAAGAAACAGACTCTACCGAATTACATGGTTTATAAATTTCAAGTATATGATTCTAGATCTTCAATGACATGAATTCATATTTTCACCTAATCTGGGAAATATAAAAACCAGTGTCTAAACTTTACAGCAAAGTTCACAAAAATATGCATGTCTAAATTTAAGTTTAAAGCAATAAAAATAGACCCACATCAGTTGCCTTCTCCTCAAAGTGCAATTTCTTCACAAGAAGGATGTTTTCTAAGAGAAAAGAAACTACTTACCTTGAACTTATATATCAGTATCATGAGTTGACCTATTATGCCAGTGGCCTAACTCCGGATTGACTAATCATTAACCTACAAGTTAGTTTTACATGAATACCAAAATCTGTGCCCCAGTCCCATTTATTCAACATACTTTCCCCAAAGACCTCCTATTCGTAAGGCACTATATGAGGTGACAGGAACAAAAACAAGAAAAGTCATGCTCCCTGGTTTCTGATAGAAAGAAAATTTCAATAGCATTTCCACAGAAATAGAAAAAAACTACCCTAAACTTTATATGCAACAACATAACACCCCCAAACAGCCAAACCAAACTTGAGAAAGAACAAAGCTGGTAGTATCATACTTCCTGATTTCAAACTATAATACAAAGCTACAGTAAATAAGACAGCATAATACTGGCATAAAAACAGGCACACAACAGGGGAACAGAATATAAAACCCAGAAATAATACCATGTTCATAATCAATTTTTGACAATAATGTCATGAACATACAACGGAGAAAAGATAGCTTCTTCAGCAGTGTTATTGGGAAAACTGGATATCCATGTGTAAAAAATGAAAGTGGATCTGTATCTTACATCAAACACATGAAAACTAGAAGAAAACAAAGGGGGGAAGCTCCCTAACACTGGTTTTGACAATGATTTCTTGGATAAAACACCAAAAGCAAGGCCAACAAAGTCAAAAATACGTGAGTCACATCAAACTAAAGGATTTCTGCAAAGCAAAGCAAACAAACTGGAAAGACAGAATGAGAGAAAATATTTGCAAACCATGTATTTGATAAAGGGTTTATACAAAAGATGCAAAGGTCTCATTCAACTCAAAAGCAAAAAAGCAAATAATCCAATTTTTTAAAAATGCAAAGTACCTAATCAACATTTTTCCAAAGAAGACATACAAATAGCCAATATGTAGATGAAAAAGTGCTCAACATCACCAATCCCTGAAGGTACAATGGATAAGAATCTGCCTGCCAATGCAGGGGACAGGGAGGGGTTCAATCCCTAGTCCAAAAATATTCCACACAGCACAGAGCAAGTCAGCCCGTGTGCCACAACTTCTGAGTCTGCATGCTACAATGACTGAAGTTCTTGGGCCTAGAACCTGTGCTCCACAATAAGTGAAGCCATCACAATGAGACGCCCATGCACTGCAACGAAGAGTAGTCCCTGCTTGCTGCAACTAGAGAAAGCCCAGTAAAACAATGAAGACCAAGAATCAAAAATAAATAAATAAATATATTTTTTTAAACTTCCTGAGATAAGTACTAAAATCCAGAATGAAGAGCACAAACATAAAACAGGTTCAAACTTATTCTGGTTGTTTGTGAGATGTTATTAGGGGATTTTTGAACAGAATCATCCCTAAATATTGTTGAAAGAAAGCGATGTTTAGTGAAACATTCTAACTTTGATTGGGTCTAGAGTCCAAAGTGACACAATTTTCGAAACTATTTCAACATATGTAAAATCTCCAAATGTAACATACTCAGTATCTCCTCTCCCAGTTTATGAGGATATACACTACCATTTTCAGTACTGCTTAAAAAGTATTTGCTTTTCCTGGCAAAACCTAGAATCCAGTTTGCCATCATAACATCTAAGTTATCACACACAGTCTTTGACAAGATTTGGTTCAAAGCAAGCTCTTCAATACAGAGCCACTAAAGCACAATAAACCCTTTAAACAACACATAGATTAAAAGACAATGAATAAAATTTAACCTCGATAATTGGTTGGACAGCAAATATATTTGCTCCATGTTATATCCTAAGCCCTAAAATTAGGACATTTCCAGATGTCCTTGGCCTCTGGCACCAGCTGGATGCAGTGCATACAGGGTCAGGCAGGGTCTAGCTATAAACAGCCATCAGAATGCCAGCTGGAAGTCCCTGCCAGAGCCCTGTCTCTTAACACAAGCTAGGAGTGGGGCTCAGAACGGCGACTTGCTATCACATAATAAATGCACGTAGCTGGGAGAAAGAAAGGAGGCTTAACTGAAACTCCCGGTTAAACAAGGAGCTCTGTCCAGCCTCTCCCCTTATCACCCATCAGAATGCAGGATGCCCGTCTCCACTTACAAGCCAGGACCAGGAGGAGGCACTTCAGTCACTAGCTTTTCAGCTTCTTCAGACACTGTAATCCAGGGCGTTACAGAGCTAGGACTGTCTGGAATGAAGAAGGTAAGTAGGAGTGACAGGAGAAGCAGAGTCCAGACCCAACCAGACCAGCTGGATGACTGGAAAAAACAGACAACAACCTGACTGGCTGCCCTCCTACAGTCCCACTCCCACTGGTCCCTGGTGTGTATGGAACATTCACCAGGGAAATCAGTAATATCTATAACTGTCGACTGCACTATTTTGTTGCAATGACTATTGGAAAAGATATTTAAATATGCATTTTCAACAGATGTCTAAAGTTAAGTATGATTTTACTTATGGTTCTCAGAACCAATTTTCCCCCATAAGAATGTACCTTTTTTAAAATTTTTTTAAAGAATCTCAGTGGGCGCATAAAAACTGATATAAAGCAATCCACTTTATAGTTCACTCTAGACAAATCTATCTCTTTACATATTATTTGACTCTTGGTGGCTGGCTTCCTCTTGCATGCCTGCAAGTCTACTAAATTAGTGTGAAGAAAAAGAGCATAAAATTAGATCTTTATATGCCCCAATCCCTTAGATAGAGTAGTTAATATACATCACTTTCCTTCTTTAATTCCCTATTTTCAGATAAATCAAATTCGTACAGAGTAACAGCTTAAAATTACTTTGAGTATAAAATTTCATTAATATTTATAGGACAGTTGTGTTCCTCAATGTTTACCTTCTAATAATAGAGATTTGTTTCACCCAAAAATGGAGATACAAATTCAAATAAATACTACTATTCACTTTTTAAGCCAGATGCTGAGGCAATGGAAGATGAGTGAATTATACCAAAGAAAGAAGGTGACTATAAGACACAAAAGTTATTCTTTTGGTCTCGTCTTGGTAATAATTATCATTCAGGAAAAAAGCTAAAATTATTACACCTGAGAATGTGGTCACTCTGAAATCAATTCGAATATGAATTTCCAAATCTTCAAATCCTTCTTGAAAAAAAATATACATACGGTATATACACTACATCGATTAAAATGAAATTGAAAATCTCAATTGGTAAATTGATAATTTAATACATTCAAAGAGAAAAGACTAAATTTACTGTTTAAATCACAAGTTTTATAAACCATCATGTCTCTCCCTCAACCAGTTAAAATTAGATACAAGTAAAACTTGCTATCTCAAAAATCGCTAGTCTTCATTAATCTCTCATCTCTTATGATTCTGCTGAATCTTTCAATTTCACATCAATAAAACAGAAAATACTATATTTAATAACTGAAATTAAAAGTTGTCTCTAAATTCTATTTCTAAAAGAGACTTCAATTTACTGCTCCGAATGGTTTGGGGTGGGAATATTTATTGTTTTGTCTTGAAGCTTTTCAACATTTCCGTTTTCTAAAGTCATTTCTTCATCATATTAGGTTTAGCACCTCGATATTTATCCTAACATTATAAGGCTACAAGAGTAGCACCCAGCCATATCAGTGATAAACACTAAAGAAACTCAATTTCCTCCACAGGAGGAGGATAGTGGTTGAGTATGCTTTTTTTTTTTAACATTACAATTTACCCAAATAGCCCAACAAATTAAATAGAGCCCATGAGGAAAATGGACCCAAAGTGATAATTCAGGTTTTCATTCACGGCCGGGTACTGGCACATCCGTGCACCTGGGACACAGCCGCTTCTCCCGCGTGGGGACAGCGCACTGAAAGGCCCGTCATCGCCACACCGCCGCGGGCACGCGACTGGACCGAGGGCGCCTCAGCCGAGCCTCACGGGAGCCTCGGCGGCCACGCTCCAAGAGGAAGTGAGCACGCGGCCGGACATTAATTTCGGAAACAAACATTTGGGGTTTTCTCCTTTGTCCTCTTCCCGAAGGTCATGCGCGTACAGAGGAGCTTGCACTTGGCCTGAAATGCCCAGAGCGAGGCTGGGGAGGTGGGGGCCCGGGGCTTGGAGCCCCGCGGCTTCTGAGAGGAAACGTCCCCCTCCAAATGGAGCCTCTGGCTCTCAAAGGCCGGGCCTGAGGCGCCCGAGACAGCCTAAGGGAAAACTGAAAAGTACCCCAGAGCAGTGTTCTCAACCTTCACCACAACCATACAGTCACTTTCCACACAGAACCAAACTGACTGAAAACGTTATTTCTGATACTGACAGCGTCCGGTAACTCTTCAGCACATTCGGTCACAGAATCCAATATTCCACTGAAAAGGCTGACGAGCCTTCCTCGGGGAGCTGAGTTCCCGCCTCTCGCTCCACGCGGGGAGGAGAGGGGCACACCAGGGCCCCGGCGGCCGCGCCCCAACGCCGGGTCCGCACGTGGCCGGGCCGGCTGGTCAGCACCGGCCTCCCAGCCCCTGACAGTGCACTGCGCACTCCACTCCACGACCTCCCATGACAGCACCCCGGACAGCCTGAACACCTGCATTTTGATAACCAGCGAGAAAATCTCCTCTGTTACCCTGTAGTAGGTCCACAAGGGCCACCTGCACACCTTCTGCTGGTCATCAAGGATGGACGCTGGCCACGAGAGGGCGCAGAAAGAGAGGCCCCAGCACCGTCCACGCCCGGAGCTACAGGCAGCGCCGGGTCAGGCGCCAAGGAGCATGTGCAAGACGCCCAGTCGGCGGGGCCACGCCCCTTCTCGGGCTACGAGCCTGGCTGTACCTTGAAGCAAGGAAGACAGGGCAACCGCGCAAGGATGGATTATCCGTACGTGCGCACACCCCCGCTTTGTGTGTCCACACATGCTTTTAAAGGAAAATATTTCTGAAACAAGTTTCACAACAGCAAGTGAGCACTGTGCCAAGCCATGCTGAAGGGGGAATTCGTGTACACAGGAAGACGATGGTCACAAGTCACTTTCAGATGTCTGCATAGAAAATAAAATGCACGAAATCACATTTAAATGAAGTGACTTCCATGATGCTTGCAAAATCGACTGCATTTAACTTGCAAATAGTATAAACCACTCAAAAGAGATCACAGAGTGTAGACAGTTCTTGTAGCTGTTAATTACATTTTAATGTCTGTGACAATTCTGTTTATGTATTGGACAGCCTGTAACCCACAGTTATGTACATAAATTACAAAGATATTTATAAGGTAGCACACTTGGGTCAGACCTACAAATTAAATGTACATATTTATAACCGAAAGAGAGATTCTGGGTAAACATGGCAGATTCAACACACATCTACTATCATCCTCTCCTAAAAACAAAACCGACATTAGTTTGATTTTATAAAACAAACTCATAAGAATAGTAACAAAAACAGCAACAAAATTGTGAATGCAAAAACAGATGGACAAGTACATAGTGACTAACTTAGCCAACACAGTTTGACAATGTAGAATCTTCACAAGACTTAGAAATTGGTGGTACCAGATATCTCTGAGAGCAAGGAGGCAGTGTGCTGAGGAATGGGGGTGCGGAAGGTTAGTGAGCTGGTGCCTAAAACAAGGAGCAAGAGTTAAAAGTTGACTAAAACCTCTGCCAATAAGCACAGTATTTCCCTCAACGTAGCAGAAGTCCAGAGAACTCTCAGAAGAGGAGAAAGAGCAGTTCCAGACCATTGTGAGAGTAGTGGTATAAGATATTAGAATATCCAATGAATGCTGAGATACCCTCATACAACCTTGCCAAACAGTACTCTCCCCTTGGTAAATGAGACCAACCCAAAAGGAAAGATCTGACTATGTTCTGGGGAGGGAGTAGAGGTATCCCAAATTCTCTTCAACAGCCCACCCAGGTACTGACCTACAGTCACCCAACGCACTCAGACAACCAACGGTTACTGACAACTGAGGAAAGTCTTCAACACGAAACAGAGACCAAAACAAAGGAAAAAAAAAAAAAAAACAAGCCAGAAAACAATGAAATGATATCAAACAGAAGACAATCATTAATATTTCAAAAAAATAAAGAAAATGCTCTATCCTGAAACAAGAACAGGATTCTATTAAAACAAAGAACTTTTGACAGGAAAAAAATAGGAAAGAGGAAGAAAAAGGGGAGAAAGGAAGGGAGGGATTTTGAGAAGACTAGATAAAGCCTTGGAAATCAAAAACTTAAAGGAATGAAGAACTCTTCCAGAAATGGAAACAAAATAACATAGAAAATAGTAGAAAAGACAAGAAAGTAACAAATCTAATAAGTCCAATATCAGATGAAAAAAGTTATAGAAAGGGAGAAGAGTAAAAATGAGGGCAAGGGAGATCAAAGATATTAATTCGATTTTCCATGATTGAAGGAGTGCAAAGGGCAGTGGATAAAAAGGGACTCAGATGAAACTGAAGGGCACTGTAAGGAATAGGCCTCACGAACGCTAGGCAGTAGAGAGTCATCTAGAGGGTCAGGAAGCAGGAAGAATGGCCTGAGACTTTAGAATAGCAGCTCTGGGAGCTAAGGGACAGGTGAGTAACTGTTTCAAAATTCTGAAGGAAAATGATTGCCAGAATTCTATTCCCAGTCAATCTTTAAGTCATCAGTTCAGTTCAGTTCAGTCGCTCAGTCGTGTCTGACTCTTTGCAACCCCATGGACTGCAGCATGCCAGGCTTCCCAGTCCATCACAAACTCCTGGAGCGTACTCAAACTCATGTCCATCAAGTCAGTGATGCCATCCAACCATCTCATTCTCTGTCATCCCCTTCTCCTCCCGCCTTCAATCTTTCCCAGCATCAAGAGTCTTTTCAAATGAGTCAGTTCTTCTCATCAGGTGGCCAAAGTATTGGAGTTTCAGCTTCATCATCAGTCCTTCCAATGAATATTCAGGACTGATTTCCTTTAGGATGGACTGGTTGGATCTCCCTGCAGTCCAAGGGACTCTCAAGAGTCTTCTCCAACACCACAGTTCAAAAGCATCAATTCTTCAGCACTCAGCTTTCTTTATAGTCTAACTCTCACATCCATATTTGACTACTGGAAAAACCTTAGCTTTGACTAGATGGACCTTTGTTGGCAAAGTTATGCTTCTGCTTTTTAATATGCTTAATATGTTTTTAACATGTTGTCTAATGTTTTTAATGTATTGTCTTTAAGTCGTGTATGAGGGTAAAATAAAGACATCTTTCAGAATTCAAGATCTTAACATTTTACTTCCCTGCACCATTCTTGAGAAAGCCACTACAGGATGGGCTTCATCAGAACAAGAAACACGCAGGAGCTAGGAAGCCAAAGATCCAGAGAGGTGAAGGGAAACTCCAAGATGAAAGTAAAGGGACACCCTGGATTACAGGTGTACATGAGACACAGATGGGACCTGAGAGACTGGAGTAAGGTAGAGGTTCTAGCAGAAATATCTCTAGAAGATAAAATGGATAATGTACCTGTTGGATCTGAATATCTTACAACAAAAGATGGACAGTTATAACTGATAAACAATTTTTAATGGGGTTATAAGTATATGCAGATAATTCAGGAAAAATCAATTATTAACTCCAAGGAAAAGAACTGTGTAGAAAAGGGTAACAGCAGTTGACTGCATGGCTCTCTGCTGCAGTTTCCTAGTCTCAGTAATGTAAACAGAACCGTGATCAAATCAAAATCATAACACAGCTATATTGGGAGGATGAGCTGATATGAAGAATTAATGACAGGGTAAGAAAAAGAAAATGAAACTGTCATCATCCAGAAGAAATCAACAGATAAATCTTAAAACTGAAAGTAGCAATTCAAGTACGTTATTCAAAAACACGGAGGCATCCTGGAAAAATCAGCCAGCAGAGTTCAAAGTGGCTGCCTCTAGGGAAGGCAAGTTGGGGAAGGGAGGCAGTGACTACTGTTTTTGATGGCCAATCTTGTAGAACCACTCACTTTGTAAACCATTTACATCTATAACCTTGATACGAATAAACTTTTTAAAAACTAGGCTAAAAGAAAAAAGACACGAGCAGAAAAGATGTACAGTATCATACAACAAACAAATTTAAAAGCCATCCTTTCTATATTACCGTCACTTAGAATCAAGCTAAAAGCCCAGGGGAGGCGTTGAGGGTATATTCAGTGCTCAAAGCACACTTCTGAAAGACAAGATAACAATTTGTCAGAGAGCGTCCTCTCCTTATCTCCCTCAGAGGACTGCAAGATTATTAATCTTCAGAACACAAAGAAGTGGAAAACTACAATTCCCAGTATACCCTGCAGCCCATTCAATTACTTTAAGTACATGAGGCTTTGCTATGAGGGAGAAGATTAATTTTAAGAAAATATAGAACTAGTTCTCACAGGCCATTTCTAGCCGACTGTGTTCTACAGACATAATTTTTCCATTCTCTACTTGAAGAAGAAAAAAGGATAGAAAATAAATCATCTGTTGGAGTTGAACATTATTTTTTTAGTTACTTCAAAGGAAAATTCAAGATGATGACACTGAAAGTCTAGAAACAGAATGTTCGAGCAGAAAGGAACTAAGAGGTTGCAGAATCTCTTCTCCACTCTTCAAGCTCCGTGTATCCAGTTGTGCAGTGGAAGAGTTCAGAGCTCAGCGAGGTTCAGTGCCCAACCAACATGCTCAGAAAATGCAGAACCGAGATCAAAATGAGTCACTTATCCATTCAACAATTTAAAATACATTTTTGGTAATTACTATGTGTAATTCAATCACAGAACGGGGATATTCACAAACCCAGGTTCCACTTCCTGTTTTATATTTTTGGTAAGTCACTTAATATTTTAATTGCTTCAACTTTCCCATCTGTAAAATAAACATACTCTATTTCACATTCTGCATTTCACAGGAAAGTTTATGAAAACAGACTGAATATGTTTAAGATTCTAAAAGGAAAAAAGAGATACAAAACACTCTACTACCATCACTATACACAGCTAACACAATCACCTCAAACTCATTATATCCAAAATAAAACTCCTCCTTCTCCTCAAAACCCGTCTCTCCTTCTGTATTCGGGCTCTGGGTTAATGGTCCCCAAATCTTCTCTTCCACTCAAATCAGGGAATCTGGAATCATCTAACACCCTCCTCTCCCATTCTGTACCTTCATTCCACAATATAATCAATCTCCACGCCCTACCTAGATTACCTTCCATACAGATTTTGCCTTAGTCTTTTCAAGCCATAACAGCAATACCATAAACCAGGGGGCTTATAAACAACAGAAAGTTATTTCTTAGTTCTGGAGATGGGGAAATACAAGGTATCAGCAGATTTGATATCTGGTGAGAGCCCACTTCCTGATTCATAGATGGTCGGTCGTCTTCTCATTGTGTCCTCATTGACAGAAGAGGGCACTAACCCCAATTCATGAGGGCTCTACCTTCACGACCTAATTACCTCCCAAAGCTGCCACCTCTTAAAATCATCACAGTGATTTCAGGATATGAATTACGGGGAGACAAAAATACTCAGTCCCACCCCCTTCCTTTTTATCCTCACCATCACTATACTCATCAACTGGGGCCTTCATTTATTGTGGTCTTGTGAGTGGCTAAAATCAGAACAGATCATTCCCTATCTCCGGGTTTTTTCCCTTTAAATCCTTCTTCCCCACCAAGCAGCAGACCTACCTAAATGACCTACCTAAAATGCTAATTTCAAAGAGCCACCCCCTCCTCCTCCTTAGAACTAGAAAGGCTCCACACTGCTTTACAGGATCGAGTAAAGCTCCCCAACTTGGCATTAAGAGTTCTCCATGACTAGCATGCCCTCCAGTATCATCCAAAGCCAGGGACCAGCAAGCAGCTAAGCAGAGGTCCCGGTAACAAGCAAGACTGGCTGGCACCACACAGCACTCCCTGCCCGACCTGGATGCCATTCTTTCTGTCAGAGACACAAGTCCTACATTTCTTTTTTATAATGGCTCTTATTCATCTTATAAAACTTGGCTCTTCATCTGATCAGAATCACCACCTTCCAAGACTACAGGCTCATCGAGGTTGGAAAGTAATTTAGTCACCACTTCCCACTGCCAGGGCCCAGCACCCAGGTGGACACACAGGAGGCTAGCAATCACATACCAACTCAAAGAACAGTCTACATTCACTGCCCCTTCTTCATTCACTCCTCAAACCACTGCAATTTAGTTTTCCTAAAAATCAAAGGGAGAAAATCTCTAGCCACTCCATAATCCCTGTTTCTTCTTGACCCTTCTCAGCATGGGGCATTGCTGGCCACTCCATTCTCCTTTGTAAGGGACACCCGTCTCCTTTACGACCCTAATACTCCTCTCACTGTTCTGTCTTCTTTGCTTTATGTTGTCTCCTCTTAGCCACTCACCCCTTCAGTGCTAGGGCTCTCCTGGTTTGTCCCCAGTCGCCTTTCCTTTTATTCCTTCAGCAATGCAGCTCCTTTCCTATGGCTTCTACAATGGACCTACAATAGAGATTCTCAAGATTCTCAAGCAATTACACAGGGTCTAGAACCCACTCTAGATCAATTAAAACAAACTCTCTGGGGAAGGATTCACCGTGGACCCTTGTTAAAATTCCCCACGTGATTCTACAAGGATGCCAGGGCTCAGAAGCACTAAGCCACACACTGACTTAAAAATAGAACCTCAAATTTCCTCAACATCCACAATCCCCAGACCCATATTTCCAACGGCCCACAGAAAACTCGTTTCCTGAAGACTCCTTGCATAAAACTGAAGTTGATACCTCCCCTCAGATAGGCTCCTTCTCCTAGATTCCTTGATTTCTATATTTCTTTACTGAATACACAGGTGCCCAAGTTACACACTTGAGGACTATCTTAAAACCTTTCCCTTGCCTCATCTGATACTCAGTTACTAAGATCCATGAGTTCAACTATTAAATACACCTCAGGCAGCCACTACCCCTCAAGGCCTAAATAAGGTGACTTCCTTGTTATTGACCCTTCTTCCAGGCTCCCAGTACAGTCTACACTCCACACCACCAGCAATCATCTTGCTAGACACAGACTTCATTCTTTCTCCCCCGGTAAAACTTCCTACAAAAAAAAGAAAACTCTCCTATTTAGATATGGTAATGCTCAAATTCCTTGGAGCTGTATATAAAGACCACTCACATTCATAGCCTTTCTGTAATCTACTTTCCCAATCCAGACTTCCTGACACATTCTCCAGCAACTTTAGCCCTGTAAGAATCAGATTACTCTTCATACCAGTCAAGTTTAGGATTTAAAACACTTCCACTGTCAAGAATATACACACAGACACACAGACACACACACAGACACACACACAGACACACACACACACACCTGCTGTTCTCACTAAGTCTAATTCAAATGTACACACACACACACACACACACACCTGCTGTTCTCACTAAGTCTAGTTCAAATGTTACTTTCCTTTCCTGTAAAGCCTTCATACTCTAGCTTTCATAGAATCAGTATCTCCCTCACCTGTGATCCCCACAGCTCTTTTTATAAACCTCTATTATACTAATTACCACACTACATGCGGTTGTTGACAGACCTGCTCTAAGGCACTTCAGTTGTTCTCTAAGGGCCTAGAATGTGTATCTTTTTCAAAACCAAGTTTTTGTTATATTAGAGAAATTATCCAATGCTGGTTGCACAAAAGGCAAATACTGTGGCACAAAAAGGGTGCTTAAATAGACCAAAGGCTTTTTTCCTAAAGACACTCAAGTTATCAGTCTAGAAACAAAATAGCATGGACAAGAAGGATTTCTGTTTTAAGTTCTCTGTTGCTCATTATGAGAAACATAGAATGCTGTCCCTCAAAAATCAATTATTGACATCTTAACTAAGTATCTTTTATGGGAGTTACTAAGGCTCCATTAAATGGAAGTTAAAACTATCATTTAGCCAACTGAAGACTGAAATTCTTTTTTTTCCCCATACAATAATTCCCAAGAAAATGAAAGGGTAAAACTATCTTCATCTTGGTATAGATGTTAGATAATTAACTTACAGGAAGAACAAAATTTACAGCTCTGGACTACAGTAATCCTATCATTTTCTCTTACTATCTTTTTATTGGCATAAATCCCACTTTTCTTTTAATGGTCTTCTTGTTCCCAACTATTAGAAATTATTGGCAGTTTACACTAACAGGCTTCCGTCTTATTTCACTTCCAAATCCTATTGTGGCTGTTCATTCCAATCAAAACCAAAATCAATCAATTTGTAAGATTAAAAAAAGGGACATTAAAAAATAAATTATCCAAGCAATCTAAAATCCTTCCAATATTATCTATAATAAATTTTGAACATTAAACAAGATTATAAAGAATTATTAAATCACTAAATCTATTCTATACTAACTTTAGAAAATGAAATTTGAGAATACAGCATTAAAAATTGTTAAGAAAGCAAAAGTCTGCCTAAGAAAATGTATCCATAAATAGAAATGTTTTTACTCATATTCATCTCACTTATACAATGGACTTAGTCACTTAACTTACTGAGCAGAGAGGTTAAATTCTGAACCCTTTTATGGTTTATCAGATTCTCAAATTTGCGTCAGTACCACGTTAAAAAACAGTCTTTCCCGGTGCCCCCCACCCTTTAAAAACTAGAATAAGACCACATGGCTAAAACAACTCCTGCTGCATGCGATTATATAACTAGAGGAAGGGTGTGAAAGTTTGAATGAAAATATTAGAAGTGACAGCTTTCCACCTTAGTCTTTCTGTGCCCTCTCCAAACTGCGGGGAGCAGATGGTACTTTTCAAGCACATTTAGACCAGGCTTGGAAGGACGACTCTGTGATAAAGAAATAACTCCACATGCAAAAAAAAACACATGTTTTGCAACCTACAGTTTTTTAATCTAGAAAAACTTTAGTCTTGGTCAACACAAATGGAAAAGCTGCCATACACATGGTTCCATATAAAACACTGGTGTATGAATTGTAAAAAATAAAGTTCCAACAGTTTCTTTTTCACATTTGCACTACAAAATGCCAGTTAAACACTGAAATGTTTAAGAAAAAAGAACCGGAAAACTAAAATCTGAATATTATTTAAGTGACCAAAGAATACTACCTCTGAATCCCTTTGTGGCCAGTGGGCGGCAATGCCAATGGCATCAACACAGGTGCTGCTCTCCGGCACATCCTCACGTCAGGTTTAAGGCCAAAGGTTTACAAGGATAACAGAGAAAGAATAAACTAGACACTGCTGATTCATTTATATTTCAAATGGAAAATTGACTACTGTATTGATAAAGAACAGAAAGGAATAAAAAGCTATTTGCCTCTTTTTCTCTTCAAATCAAAGTAAAAAAAGAAAAATTAAAATGAAAGCACTTTTCGGAACAGGTGACCAGCGCCTTGGTCATGGCTCCTCAGTCCCTCTCTCACTTCCAGGTCCACCGCCAATTTCCATTTCAGCTAGAGATTTCAGGAAAAAAAAGGCATCCCTCACACTGAGCCCAGGGAGGCAAACCAGTCACAGAGCTGGCGCACGGAGAGCCTGGCGGAACCCCCACACCAGAAGTCTGGAGCCAGGCCACAGCCGCACCAGGGCCTCTCCTTCCACCCACTGAGCCACCTGTCCTTTAATTTCAAGTGGCTTATGCCTGGCATTTCAGCTTCAAAGGGGCTACAAACTGCCTCTATGTGGGGACGATAGGGTTCAGACATTCTCCTCAATGTAAGTAGCAGGAAAAGAACACACTTTTGTTACAAGAAAACCTAGGTTCCCCTTTTGACACTTCAAAATTGTATAATCCTGGGAATGTTACTTATCCTAAACTCCAATTTCCTCATCTGAGAATGGTAATACTACAGATACTATTTAACAGAGCCATGATGAAGTTCAAGTGAGATTCCTGGTTTAAAAGCATTTAACAAACTGCACGGATCTTACTAAGTTGATGTTTAGTTGTTGAGATTCTTTTCCATGGCAGGAAAGAGAAGTTTTCCTCAATCACAGCTGTCACTGCAGGACACCCATAAATCTAACATAGGCCTTTCTGAGCCATTACAACCTTAGAATAAACTAGTGAAGTCAGAAGCCCCATCCTAACCTTATATCACCAGTGCCTCAGCATCAATCTCTCAACTGTTCAGTTTAGATATCACATCAATCATTTTTCTGGTTTTCCCCCCCCAGTGTCTTTCCTTTACATTTTATACCACAGTTTCAACAAAATGCTTGATACGTTTTACATTTAAGCAAAGCAACGTATTTTTAAACAATGTGGTTTACAAGACTTAAGCATTTTAAAAGCTGACATTGATTTTCACACGTGTGATAATACAAAGAGAAACACATATATACACACAATACAACAAACAGGCTATGATGTGTGTGCATACATATATGTACATGTGTTGTCTATACATAGATGTACATGTTTGTGTGTACAAATATATATGTATGTGTGNTTAAGCAAAGCAACGTATTTTTAAACAATGTGGTTTACAAGACTTAAGCATTTTAAAAGCTGACATTGATTTTCACACGTGTGATAATACAAAGAGAAACACATATATACACACAATACAACAAACAGGCTATGATGTGTGTGCATACATATATGTACATGTGTTGTCTATACATAGATGTACATGTTTGTGTGTACAAATATATATGTATGTGTGTCCATACCAGTCTCTTATAGCCATACATGTTTGAGGGTATGTATACATGTGTGTATATATGTACGTGTGTGTGTGTATACACACACACACACATATGGGCTATGATATATGTGTTCATATAACACACACACATGTATGGCTATAAGAGGCTGAGCCACGTATGATTATCTAGTCTACAAACAAAAGCCGATGTGTGATGCTAAGGAAGCTGCATGGCTTAGTTGTCAAGAGTCTAGAGCAGCAATGACTGGAATGAATTCCAGCTTCTTCCCTATAGCTGCTGGGAAAAGTTACTTATTAATCTCTCCAGGTCTCCGTTTCATCATCTATAAAATGAGACAGTATATACCTCACAGAATTGCTATGAAGTTGAATGAGTTATGTTAAATGCTAAATACAGCATATGGCACACACTGGGGGATTTTACGTGTTTATATTAATATTATTCAATGTGTCCTAAAAAGTGTAGTCACATGATCATCATATACACATGTACATATGGTTCTATGCATTCAGGTGACCTTTAAACAACACGAGGTTGGGCACTAAAAATCCATGTATAACTTTACAGTCAGACTCTGACCCTGCAGTTCTGCATCCGAGGATGCAAACAACTATGAAGCATGTAACATTCTAATGCATATTTAGTTAAAAAAAATCTGCATATAAATGGACCTGGGATTTCCTATCTGTGCTGTTCAAGGGTCAACTATATTGAATGTTATCTGGTTAAGCATACACACATCTTTCCATATGGTATCTGCAATAAGTTCATTTCAGTTAACATTAGATTAATGCACACTGAATGTTTATCCTATGCCGAACACTGTTCTAAAAACTCGATATGTTTAAACTCGAACATGTTTAAACCTCATAACAGCCCTACAAAGAAACTGAGGTGCAGAATGACTCCACAACCCACTGTCAATCTACTGGCCTCCAGTTTACATGAACACAGTTATAATTTCAGTATATGAAAACAGTAGATTATATAATCAAAAATTTTCCTTATGAATTTGATAACAGAAAAATCACTATAGTCTATATTGTCATAGTGGTATTTTTAACAATTCTTTTTCAAAACAGCATCTCTAAAGATCCCAAGAATAAGAGAGCAATCAGCTAGTCCCTATATTCTAGAGCTAATTTCAATTTCTCTAATATAAATCAGAGGATTCTATATTCCCATCTCTAATTGTGGTATTTTAAACAATAAATATACACACATATACACACACAGACACACACCCAGATTTAGGACTCCATTCAAAATAATGAATTGTTTTGGTAAACTTAAAGCTTCATTGCTTTAATCAGTCTTCATACAGCTAACTTATTGTTTGGCTTGATTATTAATATTTCATCTTAATATAATTATAAAAGATTATTTTACAACTTTTATCAGAAACACTGCTTAAAAATATGTGATATTCTGTCAAAACAGAGAAGCTAAACATAAAAGTAAACTTGTAGTTTGATCAAATGGTTATTCATTTATGAAATAAATACCAGTTAAACCAGGGTGTATGAAATACACAGAAGTGAAGATACAGGTCTGCTATCCTAAGTGTGTTGCAATCAAAATACTCCAGTTTAACATACACCTTCCACAAAAGAAATACTCTATATTTTACAGAATGCAAACTTGTACCCACTTGTATACAGTAATGCTTTTATAGCTAAAGTTCACTCTCAGCGTCAATTCTGGTTAAATCCCCAGCTTTGGAAAATCAAAGAACAATTTGCTCACTAACTTGCTTTTAAAGTATCATGCATACATATCCTTTGAAAACCATTGCTAATTCTTAATAATAACTTAGATACTCTTAAACTTGTTCTTCCAAAACTGGACAGTATTCCAACTCTTTTTGACCTATATTCAGCCATCCCTTCATGTAAAAATTAAGTTGACACCAGTAGTGTTATTACAGAGTGGATTTTAACTTTAACACACACTTCCATCCCATATGAGAAGCATCCACCCCACTTACTCCTGGCCTGAGCTAGCAGTATATCACAAAAGCCTTATCAAAGTGGCCCAAGTAGACAAAAACTGCCTGGCCGGTTAACTGGAAGTTAACACGACAAAGCAATGAAACAAATAGAAGTCCATGTTACCAGCTAACACATTTTGTTCATTTAGTCTGATGCTCATGTTTTTGCTTTAATTATTTATGGTAATTATAGCAGTTAATGTGCTGTAACATTTTCACAAAAGAAATGAACTCAATATAATCAAACCTTCCCAAATCTTTCAATATTTCATCCACACCCAACACACTCAAACACAATAACCAGACTGCAATGCATTAGCTCATTTCCAGAGTCTGAAACTATTAGCCATTTACCAGATCCAGGGGAGGAGGGGGGGCGTGCGTCCCCAATCATTTGATCAGCAAGATCTAAAGCAGTATAGGGAAGAGAACAGTCTAGATGCTCCCAATCCTGAGACAGTTTGATCACTTTTGAGATCTCTCTCAACATCTGCATTGGGTCTGAAAAGGCTATTTAATAAGACTGGACAAGTGAACTAGACACTCAAATCTTCAGCATGCTCTGATACTCCATCATTACCTAACCCCTGCCTTCCATCCACTCAAAGGCCCTTAAACTGCCTTGGGTATGGATGGGAGGATCCTTAATTTTCTGAATTCCATGGAAAAATCTCCAAATAAAAATCAGTAATCACTCAAACCCAAAGAAAACAGCTGTTTCAAGTTCATTTTAGCTCCCTTTGGCAACTATGTTTTATCCTTAGCCAAATAAATAGAAAAGGAAAAGAAAGAAAACAGGGAGGATAGGGTACTACTCATAAGGTAGCTTTGGTTCATAAAAGAAACTTGTTAATGTCACAATTCAAAGGTCACACAAGAGCCATGATTTTGAAAACATAACGTTTTTCACACACACCAAAAAACATGTTTTTCAGTGAGTTCTACCAGTAAATTCTTTATAAGTATCATCCCATTTAACCCTAATAAAAATCACACTATGGAGGCAGATTAATACTATCACACCTAACTTACAGATACAGAAAACACCTCCCAGAAGTTAAGGTGAGCTTGAGAGCTCAAAAGTAAACAGCAGAGCGTATGTCTGTCACAAAAGTGACATGATATAAAAGAGTCAAGGAACCTGGGCATTTTCCACCACAGAATGCCCAAACGGAAGGAGAAAGAAGCAGACTTCTAACAGGCCCCAGCCATACCCTACACCTCAGCCTCAGCCCACAGGATGATCCGGAGGCAAAGCTTCCCTGGAAAGGAAGCTTGGGCCCCAAACTGACCATCTTAAGGATCTACTATTAGGGTCCATTATCATGCCCAGGGCAGAAATAAAGCTCATTCTCAGACACTCTGAATTTTAAAATGACAAAACTGTCTCAGAGACTGTATCTAAGTATTTTAAGTCACTTTCACACAGACTTTTACAATACAGCCTGATTTAAGGACTGTAATTCCAGTGGGCTAATTAGGACTTAATGCACAGAGCTAAGCCTGGAATCCTGAAGTTCTAATTCTTAATCCAGTCCTTAAACTCTGAAAGATTATAAACCACCACTCTATACCAAGGTCCTGGTAATTCCACCCGTCAAATAGATCACCTACTGTGCAAATGATGTGCATGGTGCATTCCTCAAGGTAACACTAAAACTTTCTGGGCACTCTCCCCCCATCAGCATTGTAGCAGGATCCCTTGCATTTCACAGCAAGCTCACGAAGGCCGAAGCAGGTTTGGGTTTTCAAACCTAAATTTGCTGGGTAAACTTCCTCTGCTCCCCCAATTAAATGGGAAGGAAAGACATTAAGTATAAAACTAAACCATAAGTGAAAAGAAAGAATCTTGTCTCTGGGAACACTAATGACTATATCTGAAAGCTCTATAACACAATAAAGCATAGCTCACAGGCACAGGAAAATATAAGTCATTAGCTATTAATAGAGCCAGAGAGTCAATTGTTGTAATTAAATCATAGTTTAATCTTCTGTATAATCCTGAGTTAGTCTTGACAAGTTTCCTTGTGGTCAGTTTTGGAAAAACATCTGCTAATAGTAAAATTTTTGGTTCTGAGAGGGAAAAATTACATCCTTCTGGCTGGAAAACAATCATAGTCTAAGGAGACTAATTCTTATGAAAACATTATATTAATGAAGTCCAATAACTCACTCTCAATTTTCTTAAGTTAAAAGAGGTGTTAAACAGACAGACAGAAATTTATGAATGCTACTAAAAATTGAACAAACAAAATATTCTGATTCAAAGATGCTATACGCTTATTCCAGAGATAAAGAACAGAAATATAACTTTCTCCAAACAGAAAGGAAATACATAAATAACAAGAATACATAAATAACAATACATAAATAAATAACATGTACAAATGAAAATGTCCCTTTTCTAGACCAACTTAACACTAAGAGATAACAATACATCTATAATACCCTTAAACAATAAGAGGCTAATCCCCAACCAGAGGAATCCCTTTACTGTCAATTGTGCTAAAGAGCATTTAAATAGCTATATTCCAAACCAGACTTTTTTTTTTAAAAGGCAAATCAGCTCTGAATGTGTGCTGGTGGTTTTTCATTATTTTAGTATTTTATATGAAGCACTCCATCAGGAAATATTCAAATAAATTAACTGTGTAAGAAGTTTACTGTACTTAGTCATCTGAGTGCTGAAGTAGTAATTTTAGCAATCTTTGCAAAATTCCATGTTACATTGTACAGGCCCAATTCAAACCCACTCCTGACACCCTGCAGCTATAAATTATCTCTGGAGCTTGAAAGTGAAAGATAGGCCAGGTCTGAAATAGCTTAACAGTTGGACAGTTCCAGCTTAGAGAAGGCAAACCCTGCAATAACCTAGATCCAGAGCCTCAGAAGGAGTCTAATTTACTGTTGGAAGAAGAAAAATCCTTTCCAAAATATATTCCTCCTTAAAATATAGACTCTTTACTGTTATTTCTTACATATAATATTAAAATGTGGGAGCACTAAAAGCAAATCAGAAAACAGAAGCTGCAAAATAAGAAGCAATAAGCTGAACCCTTAATAATTATATGGTGTATAGGATGTTTCCTTCTCAGACTCAAAATTTCTGTGCCCCCTTTCTGGGGTCTAAAGTCTTGGGAACCGTCCCTACTGCTGGGGGCGGGACTCTGACAAACACAGAGAGCCCAAGGTAACTGATTCTTTCCACGTGTAATAGGAGAATTCAAATACCAGAACCTGTCCATTCTAACACAACAATATGACCGCACAGAAAGTGTATAAAATAGTGCTCAATACTGTTAATAAATATTTATTATATATGCAAAGTTCTAGAGATTCATACAGCACCTTGTTAGGAATCTCTAAGTGGAAGGACTACAGTGGCATTTTGACATCTTTATACTTTTTACATTATCTGGACATTTTACAGAAAACACCTAACATCTCTCTAGTCAGATTAAAAAAAAAAAGCCATTGTCCTTTTTGATTTTTAATTCAATATGGCTTCAAAGAAAGGATGATAAGCAAAGTTTAACATCTTCAACCCGGTCAGTCAGTACCTTTCAAACATGTCTATTGAGTCCCACATCATTTGGGCCAAAAAAAACATAATAGTTACAACAACTGAAGCAAAACTACTTATCTGTCATGTGCCTAAAGGGATAATTTACACAATTCTTTGCACACAGAACGAATTCTGGAATATTAGGTCTAACTTCAATTTCCAGAGAGAAAAAAAATCACTTAAACTTCTAGTACATTACATATTTATCTCTGGAATTCTGATAATTACAATGAGGAGGTACATGGTAATTACTAAAAATGACTATACGTTTAGTCTAAAGGCACATTATAGTGTTTCCATCTATCCCTTTCTACCTCACGTTATTTTTCATCCTTGAAGGCATAATGTATTGCAGCTCCAATCAAATCCCACCTGGATGAGGACAGAAACTTTCTCCCACTTTGTTGAGCACTGCGCAGAGAAGAGTGTTCAATAAATTTCTGACCAATAAACATTATCCACTTCCCAGACTTCCACTATCACTTGACTACAAAATCAAAAAGAACTCAAAGGCAGTGAATAAGTTCAAAAAAGTTTTCCTAGTATTACAGAATTTGGAGTGGATCATAAAACAGGAAGAAATAATGCTCACACCAAATAGACGGTATTTATCATTTTACTTCTTTCCAACCCAGGAATTGAACCAGGGTCTGCTACATTGCAGGCAGATTCTTTACTAACTGAGCTATCAGGGAAGCCCATCATTTTACTAATAATCTATTATAAAATTTAAATATTCTAGAACTCATTTCCTGTTAAGAAAGGCTATTCAATTGCAGATCAAAGACAATCTGAGAAAGTTAAGTGACAAAAATTCCCCATTTCCAAACAGAATTTAATCCTGGGAGCTTTCCCCCTTCAAAATGCAGTTTACCCTAGAGTCCTATAATCTTGATATAGACAAAGAATACTTCTTTAAAAAGCAGATGACAGGCAAAAGTTGAATTCCTGGGTTTTGACAGTTTTCCTCCGATTACAGGAAAAGTAGCCTCAATTCTCTGACCCTCCAATTTTACTGTCTAGGAATTTATCTTTAAAAAGTAATCTCATAAGGACACAACTGTAAGAGCATTCTCTGCAAAATCATTTGTCATAGTTGAATACTGAAATCAACTCAAATTCCTCATTCATAAATTTGGTTAAATACATGAACATATACCTATTCTAAGGAATCCTGTGCAACATCATCTACATATGGATAATGGAAACAGGTAGAAAATGTCTAAGATCTATTAAGCAAGGTAAACAAGTGGTGTAGAAGAATATGTATATTCTACCATTTTAAAACTTTTACATATATCAGACTTATCTCCAAGAAGTGACATTTCAGAGGATTTTTAGTCTTTTATTTTCTGTAGTAGGCATTTTAATATTTTACAAAAGTAGTACTTTATAATCAGGGAAATCAAAGGAAAATAGGACTAGTGTCCCATTCACCCCAAACTTGACGTTCGTCATTTCCTCGAAGTAAAGCATATCCACCTGCAGTTACATGTACCTCGTTTACTGGAAACTAATACCATGTGCAGCAACAAGACTTGGAAATGGTTGTAATTCATTAAGCCTACTAACCCTCCTAAAATTATGGATATAAAAGACATGAAAAATAGGATTGCTTTTATGGATTTCCCATCCTACAAAATTAAGAATTCAAAATATTAATTTACAAAAGTCACTGTACTTTAGAAATAATTCTTCCAAAAGAAAAATATGTATTCAGCTTCCTGTGAAGAATCAGTCTTGAATGAGAACACTGGAGTTCAAAATCACCAGAACTGTCATAATCAAAACACCTAAAATCATATTGACCAGAAAAGAAAAAGAAAAGGGGGACTCTCCAATCTAGTCATAATCACTCCTACACTCTGAAGATTTTCCACCACTGTGTCCCATCTTTTCTGTTTTCAGAAACAGAAGTGACAGTTCAAAATGAGAAGGTGGCAATTATATACAGTGTAGTATGTAAACTGGCACAGTTCTTTGCCCGTCAACTCAGAGACATGTAAGCAAGACATTCTCTCCCAGTGACAGGCAGCCCTGTGTCGAGTAACTGTGTAGGTGCTAAAACCTGTCCAGAGCTACCTGTTCAAAGACAGCTCTGCAAGGGTACTGCAAGCTCTGACAGACATCACTTCCTGCAAAAACATCCACAGGAGAATTACAAAAAAGGACAGCAGTGATGTTTCAGCAAACTCAGTGTCAAAAAGGTCTTCTCGTGCATTTTTAATCCGCAGGAGAAAGTGAACAATTGTCCTTCAGTCATCAGTGTCAGGACCAATGACGTGGTTCCCCTTCCTCCGGGTCCACACAAACAGTTACAATCGGCTTACCAATCACGCTCCTTAAGAGCTTTAAAAAGACAAAGAACAAGACAAAAAACTTCTCCCCTCCTAAAACCCAGACAAATATTGGTCTTTCTTCTTATTTTTCCCTTTCCATCAAGTGGTAAGAGAGGAAGAAAATTAATGGATTGTCTGCTCTTCAGGACAGAAGAACATACAAAGACTGAAAGAGTTTACACAAAGAGGCGTTTAAATTTGGCTCTTCTAAACTATATAAATGCAGAAGCTTCTATGAATTAAAAATATTAAACAGCAGAATGTTACTTAAATCTTAGCACTGGGTCACAGGTCATGACTAACTGAAGTCTATGGCTTGAAAATTATTTCTAATGAAAATTCTGTATCATCAGACCTCACTCCACCAAATTTAATAACAAAACTAAATAAAGTGTGACTGGCATTTTTAAATTTTAATCCTATGGTTTCGGTGTGTGAAATAGACCCAGGAAAGATGGCAGGGAGAAAAGAAGATAAAAATGACTTTCCAGGTATTGCTGGAAGGAAGGGGAAGAATTATGGAAACAGATGAAAACTTCAGAAGAAACCAAGCAACAAATCAGAATAAAAAGCAACATGCATAGTCAAAAGGAAATTCTGGACGTAATTTAGGAAAAATGCCACTGGACACAGAAGACCAAAAATGAAGACTAAATGTCCCCAAGTTGCTGACATTTAATAAACATGTTTCACTAGGAACCTGGTGCTCAATTAATTAGTAAAAGTATATGTACTTAGGCAGCAAAGTTTCTCCCTAGCAGATGGTATAACAGGCTTGAAAAATAATGGGAAAATTTACTTCAAGTTGTCTCCCTGGTTAGTTTAACAAACATCTTACCAGAAGATATGGGGGAGGGGTTACTCTTGCATTTTTTTTATTTAGGATGACAAAGCTAAGACAAGATGGCAGCAGGGGCCCCCCAAGCCAGAGAAGACCCTACCCACAGGGCCACTCCAACATCTCCCCTTGAAGCTAAGCTCCATTCCCAGGCCAGACAAAGCTATAAAAAGCCTGGCCTCTGGCCAGCTGGCAGGACCACACACCAGGTATTTTTAACTCAAGGGGGCCTGAGGATGAGGCCAACACCAGGGCACCAAAATGTTCAGGGAAGAATAACAACCACCTCCAGCCTGGATGGTGTTCGATATGGAAGACTTTTCCCGAAAGTATCCTTATTACCAGTCAGTGTTTTAATAGTGATGGAGACATAAAAAGGTTACATTTGTGAAAGCTGATAAAAGTAGGCAGAGACTTCATTGTAAAAAAGCACAATCACTTTGAAAGACTGTATGTACAGTTAAATAAATGGCAGTGTGAACATCAGGCACTGGCCAAATAAACGGGATTCTCTCTATTTTTTATTCCTGACACGTAAGGCCACCAACTTGACTTTTGTTATAATTACCCTAACAGTCTGCTGCTGTTGCTCTCAGCTTCACACTGGCCTTGGCACTGGGCCACACATACAGACACCATGAAACTGTTCCCTCAGACGGAACTCCAGGGCAGCGAGATCACAGCGGAATGCCCAAGGGCTCAGGGATCACGCCACTACGGTCAATATCATTTTCTGGATAAGTAAGTATTAATCAGAAAGTTCTCTTAGTTTCATCCTTTATTGTTAAGAGTTACATGTGAAACGTCGGCAATCGCAAGATTTTCAATTGTCTCATCTTTCTTTGAGAACGGAAGCCTGTCAGAAGTCTTGGTCACAATTCTTACTCTCTGTTTTGAAAACAGAGTTGTGCGGTGATGGGGCCAAAAGCACTGCCACTTCTCCTTAACTGCTGCACTGATGGGCTGCTCTGGAGGCTCCCGGGGTGCGCGTAGGGATGGGGGTGCTGCTCACAGCACCCAGAATGTACATGCACCCAGAACTGCAGTCAAGAGTCTATTTCTAAATATAAGCTTTACAAAATTATACTTAAGTTGCCCTTTTTTTCCCTGTCTTAAAAGCACAGGGCAACCAGAAGAATGTGACCTACTTGTAGATTGGCATTAATAACTTTATTACCGAATGTATCCACGTTCAATATATCCTTAAAACTGAAAACACTATAGATCATCTTTGACCTAAGTGTCATTAAAATGTCTGCTCTCACATGCAATTGATCTCCAACTTTTTTTTCCCCCTTTTGTATCACCTTTCTCAACTAGACTCTCCCTCTTGGTTCCTCTTCATTGGGAGCTTGTATCCGGACAGGGCACGATCACTACGCTGGCTGGCAGGAGAGCCTTACTGGCCTTTCTACTTCCGACCTCCCCTTCACTCCATCCTAAACACAGCTGGGGAGATCATCTCCCACCCCCCCTCCCCCAGCAGCACTTCCTGAATTCCAGGAGGCTTTTCCTGGCTCATCTAAACAAAGGCCACCCCCACCTCACACAGTCTCCCCAGGCCAGGTGCCATGCCAACCAGAGGACACCCCAGTCATTTATTCATAGGTTTACTCTCAGTCTACAGACTCCCTGAGCCACTGAAGTCTACTGTATTACCAGGCAGCACACTGTGAAAAGCTCTTAAGTTCACAACAGATTATAAGAAAGAAAACTGCTTTATTAAAGATGTCTTCCTACAGATTTGCAGTAAACACATCAGATTAAATAATCTTGCTTATCTCTACTCCCTTCATAGAACCCCACTAAAATAAGAGTAAAGGAATTGTTTTAAACTATAAATCCACAAGGACAAAGAAAACCTAAGATGAGATGATACCAGATAAGAAAGGTCAAAAAATTTCTGGAAAGGAGTAAAGCAGACAGACAAGTGATAATTAAAGTTTTAATTTGTTCTAGGTGAGAGGATAAGAAGCAAACTAATTAAAGCTCAGAACCCCAAAGACTCAGAATCAGAGGGTGGCAGGGGGCTGGGTGAAGTATCTGCAAGGAGTCTTCAGAGCCCCCCTTCCTAATCCCCACCCTAGTCCTGTCAGAAGTCAAGAGGATTACCATCTGGAGGGGTTGGCAGTAGAGAGGAGTCATTGGTAGAGAGGATTAAATGGAAAACACACATACACACACGCACGCACACACACACATTCAGCCTCCACATGCCTTGACTTCCTCTATGGATGAGTTACTGCAGGGAGGGGTGAACACAGATGACATCTGAGGGGATGATCCCCTCCCCATCAACAAGGCCTCACAGTGGACAAGCCTGTGTGAGCACACAGAGCTTTCCATCAGTTCTCAGTTTTCTGTCCATGGCACCAAACTGTTAACAACAGATGACTCAAGAAAACCTCCAACGAGCAAGACAGGAAAGTGTAAGGACAGTAAGGACTCAAAGAAACAGACAAAGAACACTATGGAGCAAATCTTCAGAAACAAAGATCCTAAAATGATTTCCACTGAGATAAACTACTGCATCCAGGAAAAAACAGAATAAGACAGGATTTTTAAAAAAGCAGTTAAGACAAAAATAAGTTTGTTGAAAGTGAAACTATGAAAACAGAAATAAAAAAACAGACATCAGAAGGGCTGGAAAACAAACAAGGACTATCTACCAGGAAATAGAGCAACAACAACAACAACAAAAATACAAAGCGATAAAAAGGATAGAAGGGGAGGTTTAAAACATAAAGAATTAAATAATAAACAAACAAATCCAGGATTTCTAACATTCACTAAGAGTAGCTCCAGGACAGAGCAGAGAAAATCAAGGTGAGGAAATTGTCAAAGAAATGGCAGCCCTCCCTCCCAAAACTCCACAGAATTGAGTTTCACACTGGACTGGTTCAGCAAAATGAACAGAAAAATCTCAACTCCAGGGTTCATCAAGATTTTAGAATCAGAGAGAGAAAAAGCTTATTAAGTCACCAGAGAGGAAAAAAATAGGTGACATAAAAAGGACGAGGCACAGATTTCTCAACAGAAAATTAGAGATCAAACAATAATTTACAAAGAAAACTTATTTCCAACCTAGCGTTCTATTCTCAACCAACCAGTCACGTATAGTGATAGAAAACACTTCTTTCTGACATGCAGGGAAACCTTCCTCTCCTGCACCCTTCTTAAGGAGCTACTGGGGAACGTGCTGTGCTTTGCACTTGGTCGCTCAGTTGTGTCCAACTCTTTGTGACCCCATGGATTGTAACACGCCAAGCTCCTCTGAAGAATTCAAGGGGATTCTCCAGGCAAGAATACTGGAGCAGGCTGCCATGCCCTCCTCCAGGTACTGGAGAATACAAGCCGCTAAAATGAGGAAATACATGAAGACGTGGATTCAGGCCAAACTCATTCTAAGAATGATGGTTAAGGGAAATTTTACTACACATACGCACCAAGATGTGAAAGTACTGGAGTTCAGAATGGAGAATGAGGCACACAGATTCCCATTCTGATGGGGGACACAACCACTGCTTCCCAGAGCCACCGAAATTTGGAAATATGCAACATGCTTCATTCCAGATCAAAATCTGCCATGGTCAGTCTAACTGAAAGACTTTAAGTCATGTGAATGCATCCTAGCTGCAAGGGAGGCTATGAATTTGAGTTCTGAAGTGCAGAAGCTGAGTTTTTCAATGTAAGGCATTTCTCCAAATATAAAACAGCTATTTAAAAGAGGGTGGGCACCCAAGAACATGAAAAACATTGAACAGAGTTGATTGATTCATGGGGTCCACCTTACTGAGAGGACCTGTTCAGTTCTATCAGACGATGAAGATCATTCAGTGATATGTATAAATATACTTTTCAAAAATAATACAGTGAGGTAATTATCAACTCCAGGATAACAAAATACTGTATATTAAGGAATTATATTCATAGTTCATGTCTCAACTAAAGACAGTCATTTTATAGAGTCTTACTAATGTAAACAATAAATGCTGATTTAGCCTTAATGGTATCAGAAATGGAATTTTAAGGCAAGACAGTGAAAAAGAGTTAACTTTTACATAGTAAAATTAATACATACAGTCCAAACCAACATAATCATCTCATTTAGAAATGGATTTAAGGACCAGAATAAATCATTACGAGTTAAAAATGGATGCCTCCAGGTCATGAAACTCATGGGCTAGGAGAGATTGATATTTTTCTCAAGAAGCCTTATAATACTATTCTTTAAACTGTGTCCACATATTGAGGCAACTTTTCATTTAGATGTCTCCTCTACTAGACTGTGAGCCCCTGGATGGCAAGTCCTTATATTGAGGGGGAAGCATACTGCAGACCTGCTTTAATACTCTTCATTTGTAGCCAGATGTTCAACCAATGTTAAATGTCTATGAGACTAATTTTTAAAGCACACTGCATTTTTTTAAGTACAAAGAAGAAAGATCCTTCAGAATGAATATGATAATCCATTAAGAAGAGATTGTTGGCCTCAGCTGCATTGCCCAGCCAATCAGACTGACCCCATGGTCCATGCACCAGACCAAACTAAAGTAAAACCACAATGGGAACAAGGGAAAATTTACAAAAACTGACACTGACACTGATTTCCTTCTTAATATAATCTTTATAAATAATTTGCCGGATATAACAAGCATATGTTATCTGTAGGAGCGCTTGAAGTGTGAATATCTGGCAAAGCAGCCAAAACCTAGGTTCGCATTCAGGTTTCCAAATGGCAGATGAGCCACTAGGGTTCACTAGGATTTTCAACCTTCCATAATCATATTAGAATTATAAGGATAAGGTAATCAACTTAAAACAAGGTAAGTCATCCTTTCCATCTTTACCTTGAAAAGAAATCATCTGGTTTAATTCATATGTTGCTCTGGATTTCCATGTAACTAATTTTTAATAATCATTTAAGGCCAATCTTACATCTTGTCATTAATATAAAAACAATGCAATGAATACTAATAAAAACAGTAATAAAAAACAAGATATGCTATCTATTAATATGTTATCAGGACAATGTGTTAGTCACTCAGTTGTGTCCAATAATAACAGATAAAATTGACAATAATCAGAAAAATTGATGAGAGATGCAGTTTTTTACACTCCTATTTATAAAACAGAGGTCAGAGAGGAACATAAAAGTCAATTAGTAAATTCATTTAAGGAGGAAAATAAACAATATTTAAGCTTTTATTCAAAACTTAGCTTCTTTATATATTTCCATATCATCAATTACCTAGTTAAACACACCAGAATTAAAGTTCAGAGTACTGATTATATTATCTGAATATTACTTGAAATTTTTGGCAGGTTCCTATTCTAAAAGCAAAATTCATCAGCAATGTAGACTGCACAGGTGAATATTCACTATTTGAGTATAAACTGCCACAGAGGCGTTTAACTGTATGATACAGATGCAGTTTTGCATAATAATCTCTGAGGCATAAGAAAATAAGGTCAATAGAAATCATAGGCCATTTTTAAAAGGTCTACTTATTAAAACAATTCTATGTTTCCACCCCCTCTTGAAACATTTTAATAATCTTCTCCATTTTGGAAGCCTAACCATGGAGAGACAGTTTCTCCCCTTAAAAATCAAACAAGAACCAGCCAACATGCATGCAGGAGCCCTGGTACTTTCTGAATCGATCCATCAAGGCACCAAGATGTGCAAAGATGAAAGGAAAATTTAGGAGCATGCGAAAAAAAAATAAACGTTAGAATCTATGCTTGTACTGTAGATTTCACTAAAAGATCGTTTAAAGCCTAACTGAACTGAGAAGCACCCCTGCTTTCCTCTTCCAGACCCAGCGAACTCCTACTCCAATGTCTAGGAAGCCGCCTTCCCTCCCCCATGCAGCTTTAGCGTTCCTGAAGCATGTTACCCAAATCTACTATGCGTACTCAGTGCACATCGGTCTAGGTACCTACACATGGCTTTCCTTGAGTGTCTTGAGGTTCCCTACAGTTACCAATAAATGTCTGGTGACAATAAGTGAACAAACCATTAAGGAGCTTGATAATATTCTCTTAATTCAATAAATCAAAACAAGAAAACTAATGGGCATGTATATGAGATAATGATATTTATCTGAATCCAAAAGACCAATTTTTAAAATCCAGTAGGGACCTCTTATGGGCTTCCTGGGTGGCACAATCCACCTGCCAATGCAGGATACACAGGAGACTAGGGTTCGATCCATGAGTCGGATCCCCTGGAGAAGGAAATAGCAACCCACTCCAGTATTCTCGCCTGGACAAGTCCATGGACAGAGAAGCCTGGTGGGCTGCAGTCCATGGGGTCGCAAAGGGTCAGGCATGACGGAGCACACAGGCAGGGATCTGTTAGGATCAGTCTGTATTCACACCTATAGTCTAACGCTATGCCCACTTCCCCCTTCCTGGCCCCACCCAGTGATACCCCAATGTGCTCTCCTTGTTGCCATAGTGCTGGGGTTAAACATCAATACCTGCACTCACTACACACTGCTCAACTTACTATCTGCAGAGCGTCTCGGGACCAAAGACTTGAATATGGTCATCTATGTATTCCTCAGTGCCTAGTGCAGCACAGAACACACGGTAGAAACTCAACGTGTATATGCTGATCTAACCTGCAGGTGTGTACACTCAACTTATAGCATGAGCTGAGTTTTTTCAGTCATCACTTTAATTCAAATTATTTTAATAGAAAACTTTGTGTTTACTACCATAAATAGAAAACCAGTATTACTTATCATAAACAGGAGATTACAAAACTAAGTATTATAAAGACAATATACTTTGATTACTTTCTAACTGGATGCTGATGCCTGCCCAAGGCTTTTAGACTCAAGCCTATTCTTTAGAAAATGAAGAAAGGGAAGGGGGGGCCATGAAGTCTGGAAACGGTGTTCAACACATCTCAGTTCAAAAGAAAGACAAAATGGACAAGAGAATTCTTACTATACAATCCAGTGTTACTGAATGTTGTATATACATCCCACCCAAATGATCTTGCCTAACACTGGTGGAACACAGAGACACCCTGGGCTAGGTGGTCTTTAAGGTCATCTATCTAAAGGAAAAGCAGAATTCTCAACGAATGCTTGTATGACCTCAGGCAAGCTACCTAACCACTCTCGTCTCCCCACAGGCAAAATAAGTAGTATTACATCCCTTCATAGATTTGATGAGAACTGTGTGATATATGGAGGGGGTTTGGTAAGACGCTCTGGCCTCAGTAAATAGCAGATCAGGGCTAAAATCCTGCGATTCTAATGTAAAATGGTACAACTGCTGTGAAAACAGTCTGGCAGCTCCTTAAAAGAGTTTAACATATAATTACCATATGGCTTAGCAATTCTTCTCCTGGGTATATACCCAAAAGAATTGAAAAGAGGCATTCAAATAAATAACTTGTATACAAATGTTGATAATAGCACTATACATAATAGCTAAAAAGTGGAACTGACCCAATGTCCATCAAGAGATGAATGGATAAATAAAATGTGGTATTATCTACATAGTGGAGTAACATTCAGACAAAAAAAAAGAATGAAGCACCAATACATGCTACCACTGGGAAGGTACGCAGACACACAAGGACCCATACTGTATGCTTCCATTTATATGAAATATTCAGAACAGGTGAATCCACAGAGACAGAAAGCAAGTTAGTGGTTGTCACGGGGACGAGACAGAGGAAGAGGAACTAGGAAGTGACACACAATGGGTACAGGGGATCTCGTGGCAATGACAAAGATGTTCTGGAACTAGAGAAAGGTGATGGTGTGAATGTGCTGCTGCTGCTAAGCAGCTTCAGTCGTGTCCGACTCTGTGCAACCCCACAGACGGCAGCCCACTAGGCTCCCCCGTCCCTGAGATTCTCCAGACAAGAACACTGGAGTGGGTTGCCATTTCCTTCACTGAATGGTACACTTTAAAACTGTTAATTTTATGTGAATGTGACCTCAATTAAAAAAAAAAAATTCTAAGTGTGATAGACATGGGAGGTAACATTCAGTTTCCAATTTGATAAAACTCACAAAAGACATTCCGTGAAACTAATATGCAATGTCAAAATGAAGCTGCCTTAACTATAATGTCTTATTATTCAAGAGCTCAAATGAACCCTAGTCTCAGTGATGAGAACCATTCCAGTTTCGCCAGTATCATAGAATGTAGCACCAGCAGGGGCCCACAGTTCAAGAGCCAAGAATCTGAAGTCTGGGCTGTGCCACTCAATAGGCAGCTCAATTTGAACCTGATGAACGAACTTCTCTCTCACCTCTGTTTCCTCATCTATAAACTAAGGATCCTAACACCTACCCTTAGTATGTGAAGCAAGAAAACTAGTGCCTGACAGAGCCAGCCCTAACAAATGATGCATGCTAAGTTGCTTCAGCCGTGTCCGACTCTTTGCGACCCTATGGACTTTAGCCCACCAGGCTCCTCGGTCCATGGGATTCTCCAGGCAAGAATACTAGACTGGGGTGCCATGCCCTCCTCAGGCAATCTTCCCAACCTAGGGATCAAACCCACGTCTCTTACCTCACCTGCATAGGCAGGCAGGTTCTTTACCACTAGCACCACCTGAAAAACCCAAGCTATTGTTATTAAGAGCAATTTTTAAATGGAGATAAACAGAAGCATGGCCAAGAATTAAGCCAAGTCAATGGACATGAGTTTGAGCAAGCTCCAGGAGACGGTGAAGGACAGGGAAGCCCGGCATGCTCCAGTCCATGGGGTCACAGAGAGTCAGACACGACTGTGCGAATGAACAACAATGCAAAGATATTCAGTATAATAACTGCACCACAATTGTTATTTGTCACCTCATGACCATCTCCCATGATGATCATAGCAAAATGGGCCCAGGAAGATGACGATACTAACTGGGAGCAGGGGGAGACCAGTGACTCCTGACCTTCCTTAAAAGTGAAAATGTTCTTACCTAGTATACATCCTATCCTCAACTAGAATAAACTGCATGGCAATTTTTTTTTTTAATTCCATCTGAATCACCTTTCTTTACTCCGAGGTGTACTTGCATTCTATGTGCAGCCCAGACCTCTTGCTTCCCGGAACAAGCCACAGCACGGGGCCGGTGTATAGGCTGCAGTTCCAAATCTCTGTGGACAAGACAGCCTTTCTGAAAGCTAAGCTTCTGAGAAAACTGCTCTGGCCCTTTAAAGCACGTCTACTAAGAATAGTGACTTCAACTTTTATCAGTTCCACTTAGGGAGAACTAAAATGTCACAGTTAAGGCTTTTTTTCCATGAATAAACACTGACTTTTACACAAATCCCGTCTAAGCGAGGATGTAAAATGTTTCCCCCACCACTTTGCAACCCCCGTACTTCCACCACCCAGGGCAGAGTTCTGCCTCCAGTGGGAAGAATTCTCTTCCCTCCGGCAATGCAGTAAATCCCTACCGGAAAACGTCTGTTTTCTATAAACGGCATCCTAGCTATTGGGGA